>JAAEAF010007690.1:0-25408 GCA_011037195.1 Triatoma infestans
AAAAACGTGTTTCTCCAAAAATTTCAGTTTTTCTTTAGAGTGTTTTATATAATACCTATAGATGTATAGATAGATATGACTATAGATATATATATATAAAAATACTGTATTTAGGAAAACATATTACAGTGATTTAGCTGATAAGATGATATCAAATTCATAACATCACTTCAATAAGAAGTAATATAAAGTATAAATCGACATAAAAGTAATTAAATATTCAAAAATATAAAAACAAAGAGAAAAATAAAATAAAATATGAAAATAAAATGTGAATTATAAGTTCCTAATTTTTAGAATTAGTTATATGAAAACAATATAAAATAATTAGCTGAAATTAAAGTGGCAAAAAATTAATTTAATATTAGAAAAATTAGAATTAAGATTAGACAGACCACATATAACAAGTTAATTAATAATTTTTTGTTTCCAAAAAATAACATAGATAAATAATATATATTTTTACTTTCTCTAACTGGTGTTAGAGGAAATATAGTAATCTTGTCAAATTTTCAATATCTAGTTTACACCGGGAAATACACATTTTGAGGTCCCCTGAGTACAAAAAAGTGGTTTGTAGAAAATGGTATGTAGATGTGTGTGTATGTATGTTAACAGTATAGCTCAAATACAAGGAAAACAGGCAGTAAGTTTAAACAGGACATTCTATTTGGGTATCACCCGAAACACCATGGGTCCCGGACAAGAACTTACCTTTCAAAATTCCTCAATTGGAAGTACCACTTAACTGAGTGGATTTGTCAGTTATTTGCGATTTTCTCAAAAAATGTTCCTACGATTTTCCTTAAACATAGCATATTAACTGCACATACAAAGATCTTCAACTTTTATTTGAAATATTTTATCGGAAAAATTCATTTATGGGAGCTTTTAAGCGAAAGGTGGGGTTACGGTTCTCTTTAAAACTGTTGTTTTAGTTTATTATATAATTGAATCATCTGAATTATATTAAACATGTTGCCAGTATTCCGAGTTTGAACATGATGATGGTTAACCGGAAGTGCGTTTCTATTGAATTTTTTTTGTTGTTTTTCAGTTTTCTAAAAATTATTAATTATTTTCAATTTTCCTTAAACTTCTATCGACTACACATACAAAGATCATCAACTTTTAATAGAAACATTTTACTGGAAAAATTCATTTAAGATGTTTTTTTTTGGATAAGGGGCGGGGTTCCTTTCGAATGCTATTAATAGTTTATTTTACAATTCTACTATTTAATAATATTTGTTAGAATGAAATATGATATAAAAATTCTGAGTTTGGACAAAATCGTTTTATTTGAAGTGCGTTTTTCTGAAGTTTTTTTTTTTTTTTTTTAGTTTATTTATTGTATAAGCAAAATATGTTACATCATAACAGTAATTGCTATTGCTCACTGCTGATACTGTTGGCTTGAGGAACTTGAGTGGAGAAGCCATACATCCAGCGATGACACTCCTGGCATTGTTAGGGCGTTTAGTTGCGAAGGTTATTTCTAGGCCACTTCCTTTTCAGTCTTCTTGTTGTATTCTGAGGCATTTGTTATGTTGTGATAGTGTTTTGTGAAACTTTTTGTATTTGGTTGTGATTGTGTCTGTAACGAATGGTATATTGAGCTCACTGTGTAGTGTAAGGTTTGAGATATAGTAGGGTGCGTCAGTAATGTGTCGTAGAAGTTTAGATTAGAACGTTTGTATTCTGTATAGGTTGGAAGGGTTTGGTAGAACCCCAAACTTCGCAACCGTACAGCCATATAGGACGAATTATAGCTTTGTAAATTAGTATCATGTTATAGAGATTATCATTTAGTTTTCCGTCTAGCAATCGTGGTAATTGTCGGAATTTCTGATTTAAAGCCTGTGTTTTAAGTCTGGTATGGGGGGTTCCAAGTTAATCGGTGGTCTAAGTGGAGTCCAAGATAACGTGTAACAGTTTTCTCCGGGAGCGATGTGTCGTTGAAGTAAACTGTCGGACATGTAGGTTTACGTAGTGTGAAAGTCATGTGCGTAGATTTTAGACTGTTAATTTTGATTCTCCATTTGTTACACCATTGCTGAATGTCGTCAAGATGTCTTTGTAAGTGAGTGGTTGCTATAATGTGATTGGCATGTCGTGAAAGGCTGGCAGTGTCGTCTGCAAAGGTCGCCGTTAGAGTTTTTTTGTGGAAGTGGTATGTCGTGTGTATAGAGTGAGTATAAAATGGATCCCAGTGCACTTCCTTGTGGGACACCAGCCTTGATGGGATAGATGTCAGACATAACGGTTTTCTCTCTCACGCAAAAATATCTTGTCAGTTAAGTAAGACTGTAAGATTAAATATTAAGTAAAGGAAAGAAATAGTTTAAGTTTATATAGAAGTCCTGGATGCCACACCTTATCGAAAGCCTGTGCACATCCAAGAAAGCTGCAGAACAGTATTCTCCGTTTTCTAGAGTAGAAGCTATTTCGTCAGTTAGTCTGTGACATTGATGTACAGTGGAATGATTTTTGCGGAATCCAAACTGGTGATCTGGGAGTGTCTGGCAATGTTGAATGATGGGATTAAGTCGTTTTAGTAATAATTTTTATAAACAATTTGCCAACTAGAGAAAGTAGGCTAATAGGGCGGTATGATGATGGTAAATGTTTAGATTTCCCGGGTTTATGAAACAATGTTATTACAGCAAATTTCCAGTCTGTTGGGAATTAAGTGAGACGTAGTATTACATTGTAGAAATAAGTCAGGTAAATTATTGCTTTGCGTGGTAGATGTCGTAATATTTTTGAAGTGATAAGATCGAAGCGTGGAGATTTTCGAACAGGAAGTTTATGGATAGCGAATTTAAGATCAGATGGAGTGAAATGTTTAGGAGGTAGAGATAGTTGTAAGGGAATATCGAGATTGCTGCAGATTTCAGCTATATGATTTTGGTCTTGCACATCATGGTGAGGTTTCTGAAGTTAATTCAGTTTTTTTTTTTTTTACAACTTTATCCATAAAAACACCGAGGATTCCATACAAATTGTTTCATATATAGAGTAAAATGAATACATACATTGTGAATGAACACATACATATATTGTATATGAATACATACAATGTATGAACACATACATATATTGTGAATACAGAGCCTATCACTTTTATTGGGGAAATTTTTTCCGAAAAAGTTCATTTTAAGAAGTTTGAGGGGGGGGGGGGGGAGTGTATGGTTTTCTCAAAAAAGTCATTTTAATTAAGTTTAAATTTTCCAATTAATATATAATTGAAGATAAGCAAACATTTAGTAAAAATTATCGTTCCAATTTTAGTATATGTACCGCCGATATAAAACGATATAAAACATTTAGAGATGTTTTCTGGCAGAACAAGGTCTTAAAATTTGAAAATAAATATGTATACCTGGGTGTTCCTTTTAGTGCAAATACAAAATATAAGGTTGCTGCTGAATACTTTCTAAATAAGTCTATTCCACAAATGGGAGAAATAATTAGCATTTTCGTTAAAAGCAAATGCTAGTCTTAGGAGCCGGAATCAAACTTCTTGATTCTATTGTTTCGGCTTCACTGCTTTATGGATCAGAAATCTGGGCTTCAAAATATCTTAATACAATAGAAAGAGCTCAAGTTAGATACTTTAAGCAGCTGTTTTGTTGGCCAAGAAACACCCCTGATTATATGGTGCGTTTGGAAACTGGGCGGGCTCCATTGAGTGTTGTAGTGTTTAAAAAATGTTTATCCTATTGGATCAGGCTAGTCAATATGGATGAGAAAAGAATTCCAAAATTGTGTTTTAATAGGTTGAAGGTTCTTGACAGCAATGTGAATAGAAATATAGAATCCAATTGGTTTTCACAGTTGCGAGTTTGGCTCAGTGTTATTGGTGAGAATGATATTGTCTATTGTAACGATGCTGGACATATTACAAAGAAATTACCAGATTTATTAGAGAAATGGAGAAATCATTTGATATCTCTCGAGGTACAAAGAGCTATTAATTCAAGTTACTCCATTGTTTATAGAAATATTAGTCAGTTAGGTGTCATGGAACAATATTTATGTTATAATAGTTACATAGATAAAATAAGGCTGGTTAGCCAATTAAGAATTTCGTCTGATAAGGTAATCAAACTCTGGAGTAAACATTGTGGATCGCATTTAATCAATACTAATGAACCCTGCACCGTTTGTAACTTGAATGAGCCCGAAAACATGGAACACATTATACTCCAATGTCCAGTGTACGACGCGGTTAGTAGGTATCATTTGCAGCCTTTTCTCTCACAAAGTGCTGATTTGTCAACCTTGCTAGTAATAAAGTCTAAATACCAATTGGGAAAATTGTACAGGTTTGTGGTTGAGATGTTAAAGATCAGGTCTTTTATAATCAATGAGTAGTATGCGTATATATATTTATAATGAGTGGAATGGATTGTAAGTGGGTTTTATTTACTTATGTTTTATTTATATTTTTAGTAACCTTTATACATTAAAAATAATAATAATAATATCACTTGTAATCTCACCTGTAATATGTAATTTGGCATAAATACAGAATTTTATCTATCTATCTAGTTAAAATTATAAGTTTGTAGAAAATTTCTCAATTCTGTAAACTGTAGTAAGAGAAAGTCGTGTGAGTGTTTCACACCAGAATTTCAATTTTCTTATCATTGTCTGTATTTAAATTATTGCTAAGATTTTCTGCTGGAAATATTGACTTAAATATTCAATATCAATTATTTTACAAATATCATTTTATTAGAAAGTTGTTTTCTTAGAAAATCGATTTTATATGTATTTCTGTTTTTGTGTGGAAATTGAAGTGTTGGGGTTCTCTTTAAAATATCTATTCAATACATTGTTTGGTACTGGTCCTAAATGATATTAGGGACTGTTAAGTGTTTGCCCTATTTTTGCATGATTTTGAATGATATTTTGTCAAATTTACTATTGACAAATGCATTATAAGAAAAAAAAAAAAAATATGAATTATTTCACATCGGACGAGTTCTATTTTAGGGAATATATTTCTTCAATATAACTTTACACATTAATCATTTTATTATATTAATTTAATCATTTTATTATATTAAATATTAATTAATAGGTGTTTAAATGTTAAAATACTGTTTTTTTTAAATAATATATTTTCGTCTATTCCTAGGTGGTGCACTATCACAAGCAAAAGGTGCTCTAACAAATTGGTGGAGTAATCTAACAACAGCTCCTCCAGTTGGACCTGGTTCTATTGAATCTAATTGTGAACAACAACAACAACAACAGCAACAATCTTGTATACAATCACAAGAAGATGTACCAAAACAGCGTATAGTTGAACAAGCATTAGACGCATTGGAACAACATCAGCCTATACTTCAAGTATAACAGGTGTGTGTGTGTGTGTGTGTGTGTGTATGTATGTATGTAGGTTTTCTTTTTAGGAAATAATTGTGTTTGAATTAAAGCAAAATTTTAATATATTTTCAGTTAACATTTTAGAAGTTCCTGTTTAAAGTAGACAATTTTTTTTATTTTATTTTATTTTTACTTTTTTTTTTTTTTTTTAATATCTATGGCCAAACAACAAGGACCTATTTTTTTTTTAATTTACGGGTTCATAAGCTTCCAAATAAGCTGTATTAAAATATGTTATTAAAATTATATTTTAATTAAACTTTGTTATTTGATGTTATCGTTAATTACGCGAACTGTATCAGATCAAACAGATAAACCTTGATTTTTTTTTTATTTTATTTTTCCAAATAATGCTAATAATAATCATAACAACAGATTAATGTCACACTCATAGAATTCCATATCTTTATTCTCGATTAATATGTTTTAATGATTATAATACATTTTTTGAAAAGTGAGGTCTCTGGAAATGAATGTTGTGTAAGGAAATTATATATATTTTTTTCAAGATTTATGCTGTTTTGGGTAATGCAGTTAACTTGATTTTATTAAGAATGAATTCCTCTAATTTAAGAAATTAGAAATTTCCCATATTTATGGCAAAATTAATTCATTATTGAAGTATTTGAGGTATGATTGATTGATTTCTTAATGATAAAGATTCCACACAACTTTCACGTGATAGCAGGAAATATTGTAGACAAGAGAAGTCTGATGGGCAACACTCATGTGAGCGTTTTTCTTTATAATTAAAGAAATTATAATTTCTTTTTTAATTAAAGGCGCTTCAACATCTATGGTCATTGGCGCCTCTAGAGCGGTCACATTTTTTTTTTATTGAGCAAACATTGTTGATTGTTGGGACACTTAAGAGCTACCTCAATGCGACTAAATTGTAGACCTAGGGATTACTTTCAAACAAAAAACCCTAAAAAAACCAGTCAGTTTAGAGAGGTAAACTTAAGTTAAGGTATTTTGAAAATTCTAATAAGAATCCAGAAATGATAAGAAAACAATGCTACAACCATACAAATTTGTTATCCTTTATTGCATGTTTTTCAGTTGAAAAATTACATTTTCTTATAGACAAATATAGGAAACACTCGTAAGTTCGGCCATTAGCTTCCCATTTTCAAGAGTAATAATATCCTTGTTATATTAAAATATTACATAAAAAATTCACTTGAAGCAACCAAATTTATCGTTAATATTTGAGAATATACTTATAATTTAGGCTTGTCATTTGTTATAATCTATATGGGAACTTCTTTTTTTCGCTTTGCATCCACTTTAGAAACAGCAATAATCTAAAATTATTCAAAATTAGGACACAGTATTCAAAAAAAAATAAAGAAAAATAAATTTGGTAAAGCTAAAGCATTGGTTCATATCATTTTTGGATTATGCCTAGAATTTTTAAAAATACAAATTGAAATCACCCTATATCATAAAATCATATTGAACAAAAAAAATCAAGCTTTTCCCGGAAACTGTTTAAATCAAAATAATAGCTTTATATTTGTTAGCATTCCAAGCTTTTGTTTAAAAAAAAAAAAAAATACAGCCGTTTTAAAATATTTATTTCTCTTAACTCTTGCTAGATGGTAGAACCGTAAATTATGCTCATGTACGATTTAAGAGGGAAGCCTAAACTCTCAGCTTCTTCCTGCCGTCCTAAAATCAAATCCTCCCCCATCGTCCCAATGGTCATATAAAAGTAATTTTGGTTTATGTGTACGTACTGTATGATACTAAGCCTTTTCGAAAAAAATCGCTAAAAAACTATTTTCTAAAATCGTCGTTTACCAGTTTGCCAGTTTTCTTCAAACTTGGTATTTTTTTTTTTTTGTGAAAAATGATTAATTAACGCTACAGTACTTTGAAATATCACTGAAATCATCGCAACCGCAGAATCATCCCGAAAAGTAGTTTCATTAAAAAAAAAAAAAAAAAAATTAAAGTGGAATATCAACAAAGGAAGAAATATTGGTTTCAACTTCCGGCGATTTTTCATTTTTTTTAGTTTACATTTAGTTCACGAACGCACACATAAACAGCCACTAGCTAAACTAATTTTTCCCAATGAAAGTTCATTTCTGAAAATATATGACTTGAACAACAAACTTCCTCCAAAGTAGTAAGAAAACATAAGTTAATAAGAGTTTTTATTCAAACCCAGTACAATTCCCCGCTGTTGCAGTAGATGGGAATATGGAAGATTCTTCTCGATCGTTCTTATATGAAGGAAAAGGATTGTGAGATTCATTCTTTTTAAAAAAAATAAGAAAACTTAAAATTCTTGCCAACGTTTCGACAAATATATTGTCTTTTAAAAGGCATAAGAAAAGAAAAAAAAAACTATCAAATAATCTTCAAAACATAACAAATTTAAAAAATAAATTTGGAAAATAAAAAGTTGAGAACACCTCAACATCACAGAGAATAGTGAACTATTATTCACATGAACTGAAGTTCACTATTCTTGTGATGTTGAGGTGTTCTCAACTTTTTATTTTCCAAATGTATACATCAGTTTTTAAATTTGTTATGTTTTGAAGATTATTTGATAGTTTTTTGTTTTGTTTTTTTATGCCTTAAAAAAAAAAACAATATATTTGTCGAAACGTTGGCAAGAATTTAAGTTTTCTTATTTTTTTAAAAAGACGAATCTCACAATCCTTTTCCTTCGTAGATGGGAATGTATTTTTTTTTTACATAAACCAAAACTTACCCGAAGATTTCAAGAAATGCTTGTGGGTTCAATTTTCGAAACTTAGCTTGCAGTTTTACCGAATAATTTCTTCCATCTTTTATTTTTTAAAAAATTGTAGTTTTAAACAAATCTGACACAAAAAAGATTTTTTAAAACAAATCTTTATATATATGTTAAAATAGCCAAAATATTCTCTTGAGTTGTGGTGGTTGATTCCGCAGAGCTGGAAAGCATCAGAGACATTTTCCGTGGTAGCCTGCTTCATTTTGTAGTCATCAACCTGTTTCGGGCGTTCTCCCATCTTCAGGATGTGTTTTTCAGACAGTGTGACAACACAGACTTGCACAGAGCAAATTCAGTTTACACACTCAAGTGATTACACATTGTACTCACCCTGTTTATACACTGATTGTGTAAAGTGAATTTGCTCTGTGCAAGTCTGTGTTATCACACTGTCTGAAAAACGCATCCTGAAGATGGGCGAACGCCCGAAACCGGTCGATGACCACAAAATGAAGCAGGCTACCACAGGAAATGTCTCTGATGATATTCTCTTGTCTATTCGGAAATAAACACAAGCCTTATATATTTCTTAAAATATTTGGTGTGAATAAACCATGAATTTAGCCAGTTTTTGATTGACCAAAACTTGGAAATGGTTTTTAATTATGAGTGAAAAATAAATCTTTTTAAAATGGTGAATATATAATAAGGTGCATTATAATTTTATTTGATCTCTTAAGTAGAGATTTTTTTTTTTTTTTTTTACATGCAATTTTTTCTGGTGAACATAATTCACCAAGTTAGTAATGGTGCTACAGCAAATAAGTAATGTTCGGTTAGGTTAGTCAATTTTTTTTTTTTTTTATATATAGACTGCAAATTTATAATTAGATCGTGATTTCAGGAAATAATGTTAATGGTAATGGCACTTAAAACGGAAAAATTTGTTTAAAATTAATATTGAAATCCTCTGACTTTTAGAATTTTACTATTTTACAAGCATCAATTCTTGAATCTCGCATGAAAATGCACATTTTGAGATTATATATATATATATATATATATATGTTTCGAACACATTAGCAAAGAAAAACATGTAACCGACTCCAAAAAAAAAATGAAATTTTAGTGTAAGTTGATTTGAAATGAGCTTCGATCATAACTTCAATTGTTATGCCCAAATTTCAACGTTTTCTGTCTTCGTCAAAATTGATGATTTTGGTATCTTGTAACATTTGGTGATAGAAAAGAACATAAATAGAAAATTTATGAAATTAAGGAAATATGAAAAAGATAAACTAAATAAACGATTTCAAAACCAAAAAACATAATAAAATGAAAACAAAAAACTCGCAAATTACCGAGTTAATTTTTTTTAATGTTTTTTTTTTCATATTAAAAACAAAGAAACCTATTCTACTTATAATTTAATAAAGACTTAAAATAATTATTAACATTTTTTCTATGGATTTTCTCACAAAAATAAAAAAAAAGATAATCTAATTATAATTAACACAAGCCATGTTTTCATGCGAGATTTCAAGAAGTGGCCAACTTTTCTTAAAAACTAAAAGAATCTTTGAAAAAAATTAAGTCTTGTGTCTTTTAAAACCTTTCAGAAAACTGATTGCAATTTTTTTTTTTTGTTTGCTTTATCTTAATTGCATTTTTCAGTACTCTTGCTCTTCTTCACATCTTGAAAAAATGGAAGTTTGGGGAGAGTTTATTATCAACAACTTGGTATTATTATTAATTTTTATTTTGTGATTTATTATTTTATATTAAAAAGAAAAATCTTAATAATCGTTTTGATATTTTAAATGTAAAAAAAAAAAAAAAAAAAAAAGAAAAAAGAAAAAACAAAGTTGATTTGAACAAATAATTTGCCAAAAAAACATAACTATTTTAGCATCATATAAATAATAAATTTCAAAAATATCCAAAAATACACACCTTCTTATTTTACTTTATTTTTTTTTTTTTTTTGGAATAAATTTTTATTATAATTGTATATAAATTATTTGTATAGTTATTTAAAAAAAAAATAGAAAGAACAAAGAAGAATCGATTTCTATTTATTAGTATTTTTGATTTAAATTGTCTGTTGCCATTTTTAGAAGACAACAAAATATGGTAGAAAAATGTTTCTTTTTTTACGCCCATTTTTTACACTATTGGTATAATCTCATAATTTGATACCAATTAATATTAATAATAAGAAATGGAGCAATTTGATTTGTTTGAAATGCCCCCAAATTTCAGACAATATTACTACTTAAATGTGTTATTTAAGTTATTATTATTATTATTATTATTATTATTTATAAAGAGTATATGTTTTAGATTCGATGTATATTCTATTTTTTTTTTTTTCCAAAAATATATATATTTAAAAAGTGCAATGCAGAATTAAGTCAATTGATTTATTATTTTTAATCCATATATTATGGCTTATTGTTGTTAAAAAGTGTTTCAGAAATTTTGTTTGAAATTTTTTAGTATTTTGAACAAATGTGTTTTTTTTTTTTCAGTAAGTGTTTAAATTGTTGTTTTTGCTCATATTTAAGGATCTATTTTTATTTATTCAGATAATTTGTTGAAATGAATTGTGGAGGGGATTTTTATGGAAAATATAGCGTGGGTTCTGTTTTTATTGAAAAGTAAAAAAAAAAACTATAGTTTCATTATATGAATGGTTGTTGTGTTTGGCATACTCAATGGTTGGCCAAGTTTAACCTTCAAACTATAGCAGATTCATAAAGTTATATGAACACTGCCATAGAACAATTTTTGGCAAGATTTATTAAGAACGTGAATAGATATTCTAAAAAGATCTCTTTATTTCTTAGCCTTTTGTAGATAAATAGAGGAAGTGGCTCCTAAGTCTGGTTTTTGAAATTTTATACTATACTTAGGCAAAAGTTGGCAGGCACATTTGGAAGCTGTAGTTTGAAATGTTTGTATGTATAGGTTATGCAGATGAAACTATTTATGGTGATGAGCTACAGTTTACCTATTATGTGGACGCACTAAACCCAAGAATTGTATTCACATAAGGTAATCCTTGAAGAATTGCCTCGTTCACTGACCTCAATGGATAATCTAATTATCCTAAAGCTGGTTCAGTTCCTACTCTTTTGTTTTAAAATTTCTCTTTTTGTCGAACGAAACTATCTCTGGCCTGCAATCTTCTACGCTAGCTTTTAAGAACATATATTATTCCTATTCTTTTGGGGGTTACCCATTTCCTTTTTTTATTCTGGTCATCTTTCGAGATGCGTTCACCCAAGATGTCACTTACCCATTTATTATTCCTTTCGTGATCACCGTTAGAATAGAATAGAAAAAGGAGAAAAGGGATTCCATTGCCTTTCTGTTGTGACTACTGGCTATAATATAGGCGTCTATATCTACCAGCAAGTCCCAAAACTGCTTTGATTCAACGACAAATTGTTGGAATTTTGTTCTAGCAAGCCCTTCCCTAAAACTGCGATTTTTAAGGAATTGCTGTTCTTCAATCACACAAAATCTGCAGTGACCACTATCGACCGACATAATAATTCAGCCGTTTCCTAAGCCTGGAAGGCGAACAGACTATATATAACTCTTATAGCCTAACTTGTGGACAAGTTAACTTGGTGTCCAGATAGAAATACAGCCAGTCTCAAGCATAAAGAAAAAAAAATCATATGTCCTTCTACTCTATAAATAATGTGACTAAAATACCTAATCATTATATTTCGGATAAAATGCATGTCGTGCATGACTTTATTTATAACTTACGGATTTCATATATGTATAAAATTTATTTATTACTTATGTATTTTTTTTTTTTTTAAGATTAACAAGTTTGATTTGGCGTATTTAATTGCGAAAAGTCATGCATTTTTAGTCATGAAATATGAGCTATGGACATAACGCTTTTTGAAACTAGTTTGATTGATGCCTTACTAACAGAACTGTTAATTGTAAAAACCATAGGCCATTTCAGAGATTAGTAGACATTTTTAATTAAAAAAAAGTTCTTAATTTATAAAAAAAAATGCCTTATTTCATTGGTCTCAAGTATGTAGATTGTTGTAAGTTTAAGACTGATTGGTAAAATCTTACCCATTTTGATTGTGGAATTTGGTTGCTTTCTTTGCAGGTTTTATTATATTAGTTAATTAATTTATTTGTTAAGGGATATGTCCATTTAATAGGAAATCTTAAGCGAAGTTGATGACATTATTTAATTACATTAAAATTACCATCATTACATATGGTGGTGATAATGGGTTTCTTGTGGGTAGGTTCCAATTGTATAGGTTTCATTTCGTAATTGTCTAACAAATGGTACGATTTAAGTGAAGGAATTTTCAAATATGTAAGTTAATTTTGTTAAACATTGTATACATTTACTATTTTTTTTTTTAAAGTATTAATGAATTATAAATCAAGATTATATAGGGTAATGTAACCTGAATCTCTCACTTCCTTGAAGTTAATTCTCAGTTTTTGTCTAACGATTTCTAATATATAAACTTTTTTTAATGCATCGGGGATCAAAGCTTTTTATTTAAGTAGAACTGAATTAAGAGGTTTAAGTTCAAAATGATTTGATTATTATTAAAAATGCTGCACTCATGTTGGATTAGCGAATAAAAAACGAGTAAATTTATCCGATTATACATTAAAAATTACCTTTTTATTATAGTACGTTCAAATTATCACTATATTGCAGATAACGTGTTGCTCTTTCAAAATCTAGTTTAGCGCATGAGGCATGAATAATAACAATGGGTACCAATTTAAAAAAAAAAATATACAGAAAAGTAAATTTTGAATGAGATATACTTGTTAGCATGCTTTTTGTCTTTAATTCTGATCATTTTCGGATATTTTCGGAAGTCTGGTTCATTAAGTTCATATAGAAGAGATTTAATATATTACAAAAACTTTCAACTCTCCACAGATACAGATGGTAGGAAAAATAGCCGAAACCGATCGTGTAGGGATAAAATCTCGAAGATATTATCCAAAATAACTAACCACATTTACTGGATTTTTTTTTTTAATTTAAATAAGCTAATTTTAATTTTTTTTTTTTCTTCACTAAATCAAATTTATACCAATGAAATATCAATAATTTTGAATTTGGCCATCAGTTTTCTTAAAAGAAAATCTCCTTTATAACGATAATAATAAAAAACACTTGATCTTATCTTCTGACAAAATTAGGAGAGTTATTATATTTTTTTTTTTTTTAAATTGAAAATTAACTAAGTTAAAAGGAGTGAGGCATTTAAAGTAAAACGACATCTTGAAGGAATTATCAGGTTAATCCCTCCATTAAATTCTGTCCATAAATATAGGTACGGAACTATTTATTCAAAGGTGCCATACTTAATGTTTACTGTTGTATAACTATTATTATTATTATTATTATGTATCTTTGTAATTTACCTTTTTATGATTCTTGTATTATGAATGTTAACTTTATTAGTGAAAAAATTTAAACATGTGTGTTTAATGAAATTGGAGCCAATAATTTTTGTTTCGTTTTATCAACTTTTTTAACTGGAGGTTTAATAAAGTAAAGTTTTTTTTTATATAATAGCATCCAGGTTTCAGTTAATCTTTTAATGAATCAATTTAATTAAATAATGTATTCCATATAAGCACTCTGATATTAAGACCCACTTTATTCATCTGAACAAAAATCTGAACTTAAAAGAAAATAGATCCTACAATTAAAAAAAAAAAACAAATCTTTGAAAATTAAACAACAAAGTTTTGATATTTGTATAGAATAAATGTGATATTATTTTTTGTGCAATTAGTGATAAATAAATATTTTTTATTATTTTTTTTTTCTGAGAGTTGTATGGAAATAAAATAAAAATGCACAGTACGTATTGTAGCAAATTGTAAATTTTAGTGTATGGTGTGTGCTCAATAGAATTGATTAACTTAGAAATTATCAAATATATATTTTTTGGTTCCCTTATTTTTTAAAAACTCTTTATCAGATTTCTTTTTTTTTTTTGAAAAATCTCTATTCCTTCATGGGTCCTGTCTTCCTCGTCTGTCCTTTTTATTTTGTAAAATTTTCAGTCCGTACTTAAATTAATTTCAGTTACATATCCTTAAGAATGTGATGAATTCGAGATCAAGAAAGAGAGAGAGAATTGATAAATCTCTATAGAGTTAGTTATTATATAGCTAAATAAAATAAAAAGTGTTTATTTAATTTAATAGATTTATATAAAATTTATTTTTTAATCATAATTGTTAAATAAACTGTTACATTCCATTTCACCTATATAATTATTAATTTATTTAGTAAAAAATGTCGAAAAAAAAACAAACGCCGAAAAAGTTACATCCACATTTCAAATTAAATAATTATTGTGGCAAAAATTTGTGAATGAAAAAAATTGTTCTAGAATTAATTCTATATAAAACAAAAAAAATACTCGTTTTAATTATATTATATTGAATAATTTATAAATTGTTTTCTTCTTTGGATTTTCTGTGAAGGATAGTGGAGTTTAGAAAAACAAAAAATGATCAGAAAACATAAGATAATAATTTGAAATTTCCAAAACTTACAGTTTAACTTCAGTTATTCTGATATTCAATTTTGTGGATAACTAAATATCATTGAAATATTATAACTTCTTCAATAATGTGGATGCTACAGGGATTTAACAAAAAAAAAAGAAGCATATTAAATGTGATATAAGTTGGAATATACCTTTAAAATAAATGATGCTTTTAACTGATATTGTTTGTTTTTTTGTTGTTTTTTTTTTTTTAAACTTTTCATTTGAATTCTAATTAAAAAAAACTTATAATGCAAGCAGTGGATAATGCTTTTTTCAAAAGATGCTTTAGTTTCTGTAATGTAGCTTCATCAATAAATTATATTATCCAAGCTTTCCACGACCTATCTGGCCAATCAACTTCCTTGTAAAAGATATATAAATATTCCTTTCGCCGAATAACAATTTTCATCGTAAAATATTTCTCCAAACAAAACTATCAATATTTTATTCTCTCCTTTCAGCTCACACAACCAGTCCTCTAAATTCTTCATCTCCGAAAGTTTTGTACCTCAAACACTTCGATGACGGCGGCGCTGATCGAGTTATTTTTTCAGACTGAAAAGGATACTAATACAACAATGCTTTTCCAGGGTACGAATAAGCAAAATTATTTAATTTCAATGTAGACATTAAATCATTCCTCTTATAAGCAACTTTCGATATAAAATCTGCGAAAATCTGTGCCTTAGAAAGACGTGTGATTTGTGTGAAAAGTTTTATTTTCTTTCTTGCCAACCCTTTTTTTGTTTTCTAACTTGCAAAAAAAAAAAATAAGAAAATATATATATGCTTCAGAATCTTGGTCAATTTAATGTTTTAAAGTAGATAGCAACCAAATTCAGATATTCAAAACCCCATTGAATCCAAATAATAACTGCCTTGCCCAAAAGAAACTGATATTAAATACTGGAATGCCATTACTTTCTTGAAATCACCTAGGAATCATCGACATTCGAGGCTCCACCTAAACGATTTATGATACAAATCATTTTGAATTTTGATCATAAAACTTAAACCAAAAATTCATCTTTAAAAAAAAGGACTTCCACTTTTTCACGAATTTTCCAAAGAAAAAGGTATCGGGATAAAGCTTCATCATTACCTAGAGATATATGAGGACTAATGCACTGTCATCAGCATCAGGTAAATTTCTTGATAAGAATAATGAATAGAAGAGATAGATGGATTAAAAGAAGGTGATGTATTTTGGAAAATTCACTTTAGAAGGGTGTCTTGAAGCATTTAACAGATAAAGAAAGCTAATTTTCATTACTGCTGTTTTATTTGAATGGTACAGATTCAGATTGATTCTTTAAAGATATATATTCAGAAATAAATCCTTCATAAATTCTCAGCTGTCATTTTAACTAAATAAAATACTTTTTCATACCTTACCACATATAATTTTATCAGCCCCATGGTTTACTAAGTGTTGAGAGTATTTTATATCTAATCTCCATTGCATCTTCTATTGATTTTATCTAGTATAACATACAGTATTCAATTTCACTATCTACATAAACTAATTTGACTTTAATTAACGCCCTTGCAATGAAATAAAATTTTCGGTTAAATATGAATTAATATGTATATTGTGTAAGGAAATTCCTTATATAAATAATTAAAACATGATCAGTAAATATTGTGTATCTGACTTGGTTAAAAAAAAAAAAAATCTTAGTTTAATCGAATGATGACAGATGGCGGGCGCATATAGTAAACTTTCAACCTTTACAAAGAGATTGCGCATGCCTCTTTGATCTTTCATTGAGAAAAGAACAGAACTAGAATTTCTTTGGTTAACCAATGAAGTCTTTTTTATGTCAGGTTCGTTTGTTGATTTGCTGATAGAGTACTATAAGTTTCACTCGTTCAATTAATAATATTTCTATGCGGTTTAATTTGATTCTAGATAACGTTGTGAACGATTTATTGTTTTTGCCTGTTTGTATTGGGACGGTAATTATTGTTATTATTTTTAAATAAACGTAGTAAATCTAGAAATGTCTCGACATGACGTCAGTATGTCATCTGTGCAAATGGGGCTCAATTCGGCGGCTTAAAATTTTACAAATCGAATTAACAAGGAGTTTGATTGAAAGTTTCTACTTATTTCGAACAACTCGGTAACTTGTTATAAATTAGTATTTTTTAAAATTTCTTTTTAGTAAGTAACTAATTAAAAAGATGTCTTTATCACTAGGCGGGCAGCCGCCATTTTAAATGAAGTTTTTTCGCCAATGGATTATTTAATTAGTATTTATGTGTACGTGTTTTAAGTGCCGTGTGTCCTGTGTAAGGAGACAAATCCGCCAACATTAGAGGCGTCTCGGCATATTGGAAAAAGGTAAATTTTTCTATAGTATTTGAAACAAAATATAATTAAATGTGACTGAAACGAAAGCATTCATTTTTTTTTCTTTCAAATTTCTTTTAATCTCTTCATAGTATTGTCAACGTAAGCTGACATTATTTGTATATGATTAGTACAGTTAATATTTGCAGAAATTAAAGTGATAAACAAGTTTAAATCACTTCCAGAATTGATTCATGATAATGTTGATAATCACGTATTCTCAATGTCAGCACATCGAACTTTCATTGATATCTGTAAATCATTAAAATAAAATAGATTTTTTAATGTTTTTGTATTATTTCTCTTATATTATAATATAATTGCATTTCTTGGAAGTATTGTTTTTCTGGGTTATTACATTTTTTGAATAAATCAACTAGTGCTTGATTGTTTTGCCTTGAGTGTCAGATTTTTTTTTAATAAGAACAGCTAATATGAAAATGTTTTTATGTAGAATGGTAGTAGGTATGTATATATATATTGAAGGTATCATATTTCAGGCTGTTTTGATCATAGAAGTTTTTTCCTTATTCATATTATTATTCATATAATCTTTGATAATTTCTTTCTCTTTTTTTTAAGGAAGCGGCAGATGGGGCGTCGCCACTTGGCATTAGCGGGATGACCGAGGGCAGGTGGCACTCTAGTGGAGGTAAGTGGTTCTTTTAATGTGATATAAAAGATTTCATTAACTTTTTCCATGAATATTTTGTACCAGCAGAAAATAAGTCTGATTCTTTAACAACATGCCATGCTCTATTTTATTTCCTTTTTTTTTTGTTATTGTTTTGTTTACATTACATTTACAAATGATTTTGCAAATCTCTTTTACTGAACTTTTTTAAAAATAAGATATTTGCCCTTTGAAATCCCATATTTATATTATATTAAACTGTATGGATAAAGGTCAACATAAATAACAAATGTCTTTTAATATATTATCTCTCTTTGTGATAAGATATACAAATATGTAACTGTAATTTGTCGATTTTTTTTTAATTTTTGTTTTGTTTAAAGTATCGAGTCGTTCTATGTGACTTTTTATTTTATTTATTTAGATTAGTTGTTTATTTATAATATTTAAAAGTATTATGTGTTAAAATTTATAAAATGATTTGCTTATATTATTAAAAATTGTTTAATTTTATTATATGAATTGTTACATTTTTCGGTGTCTTAACTAGTTTTCTCAACCTTTTTTTTTTTTTGGCACATTTATTTACTTTCAGATAAGATTCAAGAGATACAACTCTTAAGAATCAACGTTTCTTTGTCATATCATTGGTTTATTTATTAATTTTTTTCTTTTCACCATTCTGTTTAGCCCAATCTAAAGTTTTTACAAATATTTTTAAGAGTTTTTCAAATTTTAATAAGTGTCAATGCTAAGGCACAATCGTTTACAAACTTAAAAGATATAATTTTTCTGTTTCTGCTTTAATGTAATGAAATTGTTTTTTTTTTTATTTCTGATCTTTAATTATTTAAGAGTTTCAAATGCTTTGAAAGTTTAAAAATGTAATAAAAAATGATGTCTTTCTTTCTGGTGGTTCACAAAATAAACTGATTAAAATTTAATTAAGTGGTACAAAAGAAAAATGAGATCTGTTATTTATTTAAATAAAAAAAAAAAATTAAAAGATTTAGAACAAATCTTATGTGAAATTAGTTTCACAGAATATATTATAATTGTTAGAATAGTTAATGTTAGAGAATTTGGTTGAATGCAATGATTATTATTATTATTTATTATTTATAACAATAATAATAGGTGCCTGAAGGAGCAGGGCCGAAGCCAATATGGCTCTTCCCTCCCCCATACACAAAAGAAAAAATACGCTCCTAAGAAGCTTCCCTCAGTAATCTACCAGCATGGCTATAAGATTTTAAGATATCTTTAATCTCCACCATTCGCAAGAATTCCCTTGAGAGTTTTCAAAATATCGGAACTTTGTTTTACCGAAATGGGAGCACTGACCTAGGTACGGTGATACACCGCTATCCGACTCCCTCGTCCCAATTCTGACACAAAGGACGTCCTAGCTGTTTTGTGTAAATAACCGGCTACCCAAGATTGTCCAGGCAGTACACTCACCACAACTCTCAATCGTATCCTATCAGGGAGAGAAGATACTTCGAGTCCCCCTGTCTTCTTAACCTTTTATAAATCTCTGAGCCGGGATACACCATTTCGTGTCTCTCCAGTCCCCAATTCATCCATTGTTTGACTTCCCTGCTGCAAAATGGATATGAGAATCCCACTATAGCCAACTCTTCCGCCCTTTCATTGCCCTCTATATCCGCCTATCCGGTTAACCAGAAGGCTCCACTCTGCACCTCTGTTTGAGGCCATTAAGTCTTCTTCTACATTCGCCCATTAACTTAGAGCTCCAGTATAGCTTGTTCAAAGCCTTTAGTCAGAAAATATCCTCACCTCTTTAACTTCTCTCTGCTACTCTTCCACCACCCAGAAGCGTTCAATGATATCAATGAACTTAGGTTGTGCCCCCTAAAGCCACAGATCTTCCTTTGTCAGGCCCATATTGCTAATACTGATCTTATAACCTTTAGTATTAGAACCCCCACTCAATTTCGTCTCACCAATGTTGGAGAGAAGAAATTGGTTTGCATGTCTTATCTTGTCCTAAATCTCTTACTGTGACCTCCTCTTTCGTTTGTGGCCATTTCTATGATATTGCTGATTCTTCTTTTGTAAAATACTATAACAAGTGTCTCGCTAGCAACATCATCTACTGGCATTGCCTCAGCTATATGGCAAGATGATCTATTAATCATTATCTTTTGTCTTAACATGGAGGCAGAGATCCAATAATATCCATGAATTGAATATGTGGATGGGTTCGCAATACTGGATAATATGTGGCATTTTATCCGTCGTAGCATGCATGAACTTGGTGAATTTGCTCTGACAATGGATGAAAATCCGAAACCGGTCAGGAACAAAATGAATATGCATGCTACGACAAATAAAATGTCAGATAATATCCATGAACATGCTCTAATCGATCTGATTACACTCACCAAGAATTGTAGCATTATGCATCGTGAATTTAACTCTCAGACAGGGTATACCCTAGCCCACAAAGACATGTCTCTGTTTAGACTGGATCAAAAGTATCTTTGTGCCTTCAATCTTCTTGAAACACATGATTTCCTGGTTGGCTAAGTAAGTCTAGGAGATATTAAAAGCCACAATTTCTGGGAATTAATATTTATTTGCATATTTTGTCGACATCTTGCAGGGTATAATAGTTGTGACTATATCTAGATAAACGACTAACATGGCACAGACACGGATGACTTGAATGCAACTTAAAAAATCAAATGCTAAAAAGATTACTTGACGAAAATTCAGAACTTAGTGTAACGAAGAAGAAAATACTCTACTCTTCTAGCCCCAATTTGGGGCTATTTAATAAATAGAAGTCTATACGTCACTGGTTAACAATCCAGTTCTAACCGACTTCAAACCCTACAATCTGAAGATTCTAAGAACAAATGAGTTAAATCACCAACCACACCATCCATTCTGATCTAAATATTCCATTCCCAATTATACAAAATTTCAATCTAAACTAAACTATCATCACAATCCTCTGATTCGGAATATGTTCATCAGAATACACCGTACAAATCCTCGCCGGAGGCTGAAGCGGCGGTGGCGGCCACCTTAACTTACTTAACGCTGTCCTCCTAGGGTAGCAATTGTCAAAGTTGCCTTAATAGCGAACTAACAACCCCAATGATGGTCTTAGTTCATACACTCAAGTCACATATACATATGTGAATGATTTTAAATTACATTGTTACAGTTGCAATATAAATAAATGACGTGGCATATAAAAAAAATGCTTCCAGTCAGAAACAAATTGTTCATACCTTTAATGAGTTTTTCAGTATTGTCCAAAATATACCCCATAGTGATTGACTGTAGTATGCTATCTTTCTGCTAGCTGATGGATTTCACGCAGATAGCATTCCTTGGGCTTGGAATCAAAAAACTAACTGCACTTCAATTTCAAATTCGGTGAAGTTATTAAGTTTTTTCTCGCAAAGAAAGTATGCCATGGACCGAAACATAATGTTAGTTTGTATGGAGCTAAGCCTGGACTATAGGGTGGATTTAAAAGAAGTCCAATACCATCAAGGCTAAAAGATTTATCCAAGAGACTAAGCAGGGGGTTTCAGACTACCTCCTGTTCCTTAGTAGGATAGGACTGAGGACCTTAGTGGGTGTAGTGACTGGACACACATGGGTGTCTCTAGTCATTTGCATAATATAGGGAGAACGTCTAGTCCCATATGTCAGAACTGTGATGATGGAGTTAGGGAAACGGTGTATCACTATTTATGTCAGTGTCCCCGTTTTGCTGGTAGTAGGTTTCGCGTATTTGGGACTGCCTGGGAGGGTCGGAGTTGAAAGTTATTTTAGGATACTGTAGACAAGCCGGTAGACAACCGGGGGAGATTAATTAGGGGGATATATGGGGGGGGGGATAAAAGCCACATAGGCTTAGGTCCCATGCCGTAGGCACCCAGTTACATAATAACATTAAGTTTTCTCCCGCAAAAAAATTATGCCATGGACTGAAACTAATGTTAGTTTGTATGGAGCTAAGCCTGGACTATAGGGTGAATTTAATAGAAGTCCAATGCCATCAAGTTTTTCAATTTTTTCCCTTAATTTGACCGGAGGTATGTTGCCATGTTTTGTCTTGCTAGAACAAAACTTATTTGCAATTTGTACAAAGCTAGTTAACGCTGGACCATTTTTCATGGTTTCGGTTTTTTTATGAAGCCATCTTCAGGTAAATGGAAGGTGTTTGTTTTTCTTGGATACAAAAGAAGGTAATATTGGTTGTTGTAGTGGTTGGTTCCGCAGAGCTGGAAATCGTCAGAGACATTTCCTGCGGTAGCCTGCTTCATTTGCTCTGTGCAAGTCTGTGTTATCACACTGTCTGACAAACGCATCCTGAAGATTGGCGAGAGCCCGAAACCGGTCGATGACCACAAAATGAAACAGGCTACCACGGATAATGTCTCTGATAATATTTGGTTTCTTGAAGGTTTGCAGTTGAAGAAAAACCAAATAACTTCCATTATCTGAAGATGAAAGCGAAACCGGTTGTAATTAAAAAGAAGAAGTTATACAGTGTGGCTTGACATGTTTTTGATTTTTTTTTTGAATATCAGGCGTGTCAACATTTATGGTCATTGACGCCTTCGGAACCTTCCCCAGTGCACTACCGGCCTCCGGACAGTATTCTTTCTTTACAGGCAACGTTGCCCTTCACCGAACTGTAGAAGCTCCTAGGAAGACAAAAATCTAAGCTGTAGCACTGGACTCGAACCCGGTATCTCCTAATTGCTAGCCCAGTATGCTAACCACTGGAGCTGATCCCTTCCCTTTTTGATTATTGATTTTTGACAGGTTTTCCTAAAAATTTTTAAATAGAGACCCACAACATCAGCCATTCTAACACATTGGGACTGAATATTGATGGGCTAGATTATTTTGCTGCATAAGTCATTGGCTTTTGTCGAGGCATTCTCATTATCATTTTTGAAATTAATGACATATGAGCCAAGTGTTTTAATAAAAAGGCCTAGCTATCGGATAGGATCATAAACTCTTCTAATTTCGATACTTCCGTCGAGGTTGTGAATTTGTATTATTCTTCCAAATATGTAAATTTCTCGTCTGTTAAATATTTGGGAAAACATTTACAAACATTTAAATACAACATAAGCTGCGGAATTTATGGTTTTTTTTGGCTCATAAACTCCAGCCTTATTAAAACGTGAAGAGGTCGTCCGCAGCCTGGTGGCGGGATGGAAAAACAATTGATTACAATTGAATATAAAAGTATTTCATTTATCCTTTTTGTAATCTGATAGGTTCTTCACTAATCATAATAATAACTTAAGCGGATTATGTGGATTTATTTTTGTGCTGTTGATTCTTTCCGCATTATTAATATATAATGAAAATGATATTTTCAAAATATTTATAACGGAAATAACCTCTCTATCGTTTAAAACTTATAAAATATAATCTTCATATTATTGAAGTCATTTATTATTGTATGAATTAAAAATCAGTTCTAATTATTATTATTATTATTATTATTATTATTATTATTATTATTATTATTATTATTATTATTATTATTTATTTATTTACTATATCAGTATAACAAAATGAACTTTATGAATACGGACACAGGGAAAGAAGGTGGTAAAAAATAATAAAAATGTAAACGTTAAATTAGTGGGAGGTTGGATATAAAGCTATTGAATGGGGTGTGTACTATTGGAGTGTGTCGGGCATGAACGCAGCACCATCGGCGCGTATGCTTTAGTAGAAGTTAGTGTTTGTTTTGTATGTTTGTGTGTGTATATATATATATATATGTGTGTGTGTGCAGTAGAATTCCTGGTGAAAGGTCGACCGTGCGCTATTTCCAGGGGTGGAAATAATCGATAGGCCAATGAGTGGCACTTGTTCCCAAGGTTCTGCTTGTTCCATATGTAATGATTCTCTCTGTATAGGATTGGCCATCTCATATCTCCCCCTCATCAATTTTGTTGTCTTTATATATATATATATATATATGTATATAAAGATGTATCTAGTGCAATAGATAGACAAAATTCATCTCCTCTTAGTACGAAACATGGCTGTTTCTTTACATTTTGCTTATATATTCTTATTTTATTATTTAAGTTAGGGTATGCTCGAGTGAATTGGGGCTAAATTTGGAAAAAAAAAATTCAAAATCCTAGCTTCATTATGTAATTGAATTTTAGAATCATGAAATACAAATTTTAGCATGAAATTTAAGGAACATATTACAGTATATAATCATTTTTTTTTTTTAATCAGGCAGATAAAAGAGTCTTACAATCCAATGCTACATGTCCCTCGGATGAATCGGGACAGCCATAGAATAGTATTTTTACCTGCAAATTTTGATATTTCGCATTTTTTTTTTACTTTATCTAACTACTTGGTCAGAGGAAGTATTGTACTACTTACTTACTTACTTACTTAATCTTCTCTTGTCTACCGCATTACGGTGTAAGAGTTCCCCTGCAGATACCAGACCAAGTATCCCGTTCCATGGCCAGCTGTCGTCTTCTGCTCCACTCTATTCCTCGGGAAGTAAGGGCATCTTTGATGCCGTCTTCCCATTTCTTTCTAGGCCTACCCCGCGGCCTTTTTCCTATGGTCTGAGTCTCATGGCTTATTTTGGCCATCCGGCTTTCGTCCATTCTGCATACATGTCCATACCACCTTAATTGGCTCTCTTCAATGTACCTCTGGGCTGGCTTCACATCTAGGCTTGTTCTAATGGTAGCGTTCCTTATCCTATCCCTTCTACTTTTCCCCTCTATTCGGCGTAGGAATCTCATTTCCATGCTTGTAATTGGCTCTTATGTTTTGTTGTAAGAGTCCAAGATTCACTCGCGTAGGTAAGGATTGGGATGAATGTGTTTTTAAAGATCGTTACCTTCGTACCTTTGGAGATCTCTTTCTTGTTAATGAAGCCTTTTTTCACTGCATTGAAAAACCTTCCAGCGGAATGAATTCTTTCACGAATTTCAGTGTCGATTAGTCCGTTTTCAGTGATATGAGCTCCTAAGTACTTAAATGTATCTACTTGCTCCAACACTTTTCCATTAATACGGACAATTCGCCCATTTGGCGCACTTCTCTTGCCTATCCTCATGACTTTCGTTTTATTTTCATTTATCACCATATTTATTTTCCTGAGTTCTTCTTGTAGCGCCAAAATGTTGAACTGAAGATCCCTTCCATCTTTTCCCAACACTACTATATCGTCCGCATACGCTAGCAAGGTATAGCTTATTGGGCAGAGATTTCGGTAGCCGAAATTAAACCCTCTCATTTTCCTTTTTGCATTTCGTAGGGCTGTGTTAAGGAGGACAATGAACAACAGAGGACTAAGGCTACATCCCTGTCGAATGCCTGAATTCGTCGTAAATTCCTTGGAGGTGTTATGGCAGCTTCTGACTATACCTCTGTTTACTTTGTATAGGCTTTGTACAGCCCATCGAAGCCCCCTATCTACCCCAAGATTCTCCAATGCCTGGTCAACCTCGTTGCTCTTTACTCTATCAAAAGCCTTAGCCAAATCCACGAAGCAGCAGCTTATCTCCTTATCTTTCTCTATAAGCTTTTCGGAGATTTGTCTTATAGTGAATATGAGGTCTTGGGTACTACGCTGCGTGCGAAACCCGTACTGCTCTTCCTCTATCTTCTTTTCTAGCAGGGCTCTTAGTCTTCTTTCTAAAATTCGT
>JAAEAF010007691.1:0-40861 GCA_011037195.1 Triatoma infestans
CAGGTAGTTTGTGAAATTAAAAGTACGAAATTAAAAACCAGTAAAATATGTGTGTGTGTCTGTGCGTTATGAAGGAATGTAGTCCAGAGGATTTATGTTCAATAATTTTTTTTTCTTTTATTTCTTTTTATTGCTGCTGTTTAACGATTATAATTTGATGTAAGTTGGCATGAAAGTAGATATATTTAGTGGAGAACTATTCTGTCACACATACACACACACACACACACAGTTTGGCAATATTCCCATATAGATAGCGTTGGCAGGTACCGGCTCACCAACAATAAATACATACGTACAGGACAGACATCAGTCCCACGGTATTTTTTTTCTCCCTACTAGTATATATACAATTATCTTTTGGTCTATCTTCAATTTAAATATTCAATAATCCGGCGAATTACTATATTTATGACAATCAGATAACGATCAAAATGTCTGAAAAGTGGGCGGTATTATTTGGCCTTGTTCCCACAACAGAATTTGACCAGTGCTCGCGTATTCCTTCGCACTTGCACTTATTTCATTCCAACATTCACTTCTGGAGCCAATTTCAACTGAAGCAGTAGCTAAAAAAATTTTTGAAGCCTGAGGATCGAATTACGCGCTGGTCTAGTGGCGAAAATTCAGGGTTCGATTCCCATTTTGAGAAAATGGGAAGCTACAGTTGGTAGTGAACCTAGGTCAGAACTAACGGTGGTGGGAATCGCGGCGTGTTTAACAGGCAATCACTTCACACAATCAAGCCTTGATTCTTGCGCCAAAGGACCATAGGAATTCTAATTTTACTTTTTCTTACTGCCTATGCCTGCCTAGACCTGCTCAACTGAGCCCGTTTGGCCTAAGCTGCGTGAGTATTGACTTTGTAAACTCCTGGAGGCATGATTTTGCTGACATTAGTCACTGCAGGCTTTGATTGACTCAAGCCATGACTTCTGTTATTATGAAGGCTTAGAGCGTGACTTCTCTAACTGGGAGTTGAACCAATCACGGCAACTAGCACTGGTCCTACTTCTGTGCATTAGACTTGCCTGTATTCTGAGCCAGTTGAATAAGTTAACCGACAGATTTCACAATATTCTTTCTAACCGACGGATTTCAATATTCATTCTTTCTTCAATTCTTCTGGACCAAGGTGACTGTGAGACCTCGGGACAACTTCTGCCTTCTTTATTCTATTCTATCCTTTTCATGCTGATAAGCAAATTTTTAGCGTAACATCTGTAGATGTTAGATGTGATGAAGAATGTCTATAAAGTCAAATTCAGTGCGACCAAAAAGACTCACCTGGGTGTATGCATTTCTACCATAGAATACAGTCAATGTAAGTTAAGTGAGTTTGTACGCTGATGAGTTATAGTATTCTTTTTGGATATGTTAAACTAAAATAATTTTCACACATCAGCCAACCTCTGCAGTTACGTTGTTCGTCGTGTTACTTGACTAGGACAACCGCAAGGACACCCAAGACCACCAGAAGAACTGGACTAGCCCACTTCCTCCTATCGGAAGAGTAGACTATATTTGTCTGTTTGTTTAAATAGAATATCTCAAAAACAAAACATCGCTAAAAACTCAAAGGTCTCACGTTTAGATCCCATTCTTGTTTCCGATACGAAGGTTTTGGCACAAATCCATCAAAAAGCGGAAGTGCAAAGTTTGCTATATTATATTTTTGATTTTTAACAAAAATGATTCAAAATAATGCTTCAATAAACCGTTACAAGATTTTCTATGGACTCAAGGAAGCGTTGCTGATTAAGGTAACCATTTCAGGACGTCCTTATGCCCTAAAAGCCATCAAGTTTATAAATCCCCACCAACAACATATATTAGGCCAATTAAAACGTTTAGCAAACATTCCCCCCTCCTCAATCCGTGTGAGTCACCAGATTTTTTCTGTTTTTCTAATTTACCTATCATATGCAGAATTATAACATAAATTAGCATAAAGAGATAAATAAGTGCAATAAAAATAAAAAAATAAAATAAAAAAAAAATTTTCGCTTGCAACAGGATTGTGAACATAATTGGTTACATCACTGAACAGATATACAAACAAAGTCGTAGTAAAAACTTCTTTTTTGATTTCAATTTACCGATTTGGAAAATCAACTTATTTATTATTTTATAAATGTTAGGCCCCCGAGCATGAAGGCCAACCTGTTTCAAATAATCAGTACAAACGGTGGCCCAACTACCACAGAGAGAACCGTGGGCAACTGGAGTGGACAAAAATAAATGATAAATAAATAAATAAATTACTAAATAAATATATGTCTCGATTTTTAATTTTTTTTTTAATAATAAATTTATTATTCATATGGTTTTTTGAATATATTTATTTATTGTTAAATTTCTCTTACTAACGTAAGAATATTCTACTCTCTTACATCGGTGTTATGGCAATCGAACCAAACATTCGATATCTTGTTTCCACTGCAAATACCCGTTTTGATGTCCTCTGAGTCCGAAAAAGAGGTTTTTAGAAAATGATTTGTGAATGTGTGAATAGCAAAGCTCAAAAACCAAACATCGCTTGGGTATTACCATGGAATCCGACAGTGTATCTGTCCAAATTCCTCAACCGGAAGTAACACTTTACTGAGGATTTGTTATTACTTTTTTTTGCTATTTTCTTGAAAATGGCTCCATCGGCTCCGTATTAAACTTGGTATACTTTTGTAACTTTTTTCCGATAATTGATTCTAAAGGTTTCTGGGGAATGGGAAGTTTAAATAAGTTTAGATAGTCCCATTAAAATAAAACTGAAGACAACTAAAAATTAATATTAATAATTAGTAAAAGTTGAAGCATATTTACCAATTAGAACTATGTAAATTGCAGTAAGAGTGAAATGTAACTATGTGAATGGTTCACACCAGACTTTTTTTTTTAATAGCTCGGATACATGTACACGTGAATATGAAAGCTTAAACTCGAGGGCGAATAACCTTAGGCTGTTTGTCCTTCAAAATCTCTTTAACTTTCATTGAGTTTAAATGTATGTATCACATTGCTCAACAGAATTTTCTCAGAGTTTGCAATCTTTCTCCTTTATCGGTTCCAGTATTTTTCTCAGTATACCTTTACACATATAATATAGGAATCTAAATATACAATGTCTATGAATTTTATTTGAAACATTTCTTATGGGGTGGGGATGATTTCAGAGAGGTTCTGGGAGCTGGATGACATTAGATTTTTCCCTAAACTACCATTTCTAATATTTTAAATCTCTAACACTATTTACTGCTATAAATTCATTACTTGTACCCATCTTATTATTCACAACAGTCCAAACAAATCGTACAATAACTTTAAAGGGAAATAGCCTAAACTCTTCCACAGACAAAATATTCTGACCAAAGATTCTAAACCTAATTGTCTCAAAACCCAAGCAATTTGGCCATGGAAGCCTGTTGTTGAATTAAATAGGCAGGTTTTTTGGTAGGGTAAGCGATATATGCTCATTCCACCATGATTTTAAAGGTTCCAATTACAGATTTTTCTTTTGATAGAATGTTGAAAAGTTTTGCTTTTGATCATTTTTACGGTATCGGTTATTTAAGAGTGGGTCCGTCTGGTTAATACCTTATAATTGCCTCCAGTGTTAAAAGGACGGTCCCAAAGTGGATGGTAGATCTGGAACTGCGCTCTATTTAGAGTCAGGGGATCTGGGGCTGAGGTTTGTTGCTATTCTTAGTTTATTTTAGATGAGAGGGTCCTTAAAACTAACTTAAAAGGTGTTTGTATCTGCTCGGAAAGTCAAGCTGCTCTGGAGGCGCTTGAATTCATGTGTCTTCACTTCCAGGTTGGTAATAGAATGCTCTAAAAGACTGGAAGAGCTTGCTTCTTTGAAGGATGTGCTTTTAGTCCGGGGGGTACCAGGTCATATGGGAATGAGAAGGTGAATAGGTTTGCCAAATTAGGCGCCTCTCTCACTTTCATTGGGCTCGAGCCTGCTATTGGTGAGTTACATATCTGTTTAGCTTCCAGTCATGGATAGCTTCATAGCAATCACCTCTATGGATGAGCACAGGGCGTTGTCGGCAGTCTAAGAAGAAGACTGAGCATCGGAGCAGAGCTTTTAGGCCTCGTCATTTCCTAGGGCACAAATAACTCAAATACAAAAAGTATCCCATGTGAATCCCATGGATCTGATAACATTTTCAGACATCTTCAGAATATTTGAATACAGTCAAAATACGAATATCGAAAGTTCTACTTTACTGAATGTATTTTCCTTTCAGTTTTCCTAGTGTCTTTCAACTATTGAAGGGTTTTTTTAGTATTTCAAAGTAACTTTCCGGTTTGGGACCTAAAGCAACGCCACTACATAATAGTTGAGTAGTTACTACGATTTGAAATGCTCTTTTTTATTTTTCTCAAAACATAGTATTCTGAAAAAATTGACTTTTGGTTGTTTCTATTGTAGGAGTAATCTCGGTTATCTTGCAAAAGAGTTATTTCGAAATATCGTGCGGTTGCACTAGTTACACAGAACAATTAAATATGTTTAAACATCTGATGTGAATCACTCACACAACTTTCTCTCACTCCCTGTTTGTAACAGTTATATTAGAAAATGACAAATTTTCCTTCAATTTCAAATTTTGTTCAGAAAATCGTTGGAACCGTTTTTTAGAGAAAATCGCTAAAAAGTGACAAAACTATTCAGTGAATTCGCACTGCTGGTTGATGGATTTTGCCTGCTACCTTATTGTCAGATACCGATGGTAGTACCTAAACGGAATACCAAATTTGACTTCCTGTGAATTTTGTTCACACACGCGCATATGCAGACCATTCGGGTAAAAACGTAATTCGGGAAATCGTAAATAGGGGTCCTAAAAACATGTAGATCCAGTGCAAACTTGATTTCCAAAATTTGCCGCGATATCTATTGAAAATAAAAAAATACCGTCTGAAGACAAATTGGTTAAACGATTAAATTGCATCAGAGGATTTTCAGTTTTTATCAGATCGCCACCTAGTGGGAGTTAATAGTAACTAAAGATTTAGCAATAATTCTGACAATTTAAAAAAACAAAACATTGTCAATTATAACTTTGGGAATTTTTATAATAGAAAGTTTTGTGAGTGATTCACAACAAATTTGTTACAAAGATTTGTTGGGTAGAGTGATTTATAAATTATTAGCAGGGGCTTATATCAAGAGTTATTTTTTAGACCGCATTTAATATCCTCATTTCAGAGTTGGACGTTAAACACTTATGAAAAAGTACTCAGATTCTACGTTTACAAAGACGTTATTTTATAAGATCTGTTATCAAATACGATAAGGCACGAGAGGAAATACATACATACCGCTATGATAAGACAACAATAAGAGAATGTACCTCCCTATTACCAGGAAAATCGCGCTAAACACATGTAATTTCTAATTTATCCTTATCATTTCAAATTAGATAATATTTATTTTATCCGTTCGTTGTCTTGGAAATCCCGCTACCTCATACTTCGTGAATATATTCTTACAACAAAATGTCCCATTTTGGTTTTTCCCCCCAAATAGGAAACGTATTTACTGTATTTGTGTTTTTCCTTAAGAATTATTTATGTTTGCTGCTTTAAGAATTAAAATTGCAATCGTATCAAATTTTTGCAAATTATGTGCGTCTGTGTGAACAAAAATATCTAAACTACGCAAAATCATAAAAAACTTCGTTTAAAGGTTAGGAGGTGGTGGATAGGTTTGTCAAATTAGGTGCCTCTCTCCCTTTCATTGGTCCAGAGCCTGCTGTTACTGTGTCTTCTACCACATGTTTGTCGGGCTTTCAGACGTGGATGACCTCACAGCACTCATCCTTATGGATGAGTACAGTGGGTTGTCGGCAGTCTAAAATGCTCATTGGGGGCCCGGACGGAGCTTTGAGTAGCGGGGTCCGATGTCTTTCACGGACCTCCCTCAGGCATCTGGTTGGATTCCTCACTGGGCATTGTGGTTTAAGGAGACATCTCTATACAATGGGACTCATGCCTGACCCCTTTTGTAGAGTTTGTGAGACGGAGGAGGAAACACCCTTGCATCTGATGATGGATTGTTTGGGCTGTGAGGAGATTAGGTTTAGGACCTTTGGCCGGAATAGGATATCGGTAGAGGATCTTAGGCTGTGTCCTTTTAAGGTTTTGGTCCGATTCGTTCGGTCTGTGGTGAAACTTAGATGGTTAAAACCTGGGCCTGGATTTTCGTTCTAGTCCCAGTGGTTGTTATTCTTTAGGGGTAGCTATATGGGCCCAGGGAGGCTTTGGATAGCGTAGGGTTTGCCCTCCCCTTCTGTGAATAATAATAATAATCGTTTAAATACCCACCATCATATCCGAACTTAAATGTTTCAGCCAAAAATGTCGCAGAACCAAAAATGCGATTTTTACTGAATAATTTTTCTAATTTTCTCTTTTGCGAATTTCTTTAGAGTTTGCAAAATAAATGAAAATAAAAATGCCTATCACTTTTATCTGAAATTTTTTTTTTCAGGATGCTTTTTGGGTGAGACGAGCAAGTAACGATACGTTTTCATCTAAAGTGACCACTTCAGGGCAATATTACCAGTCTATCAGTGAGGCAGGTAAAGAATGATTACGTTGCAGAGAGTGTCAACAATATTGAACAAACTAATTTGAGTTTTTAACGTCTCAGTTTCCTCAGAACTAATTAATAACCTTTTTTTTTTTCAGAAAATATTTCTAAAGTATATGAAGTTTAAAGAAAATCGTTGGAGCCGTTTTCGAGAAAACCACCAGAAAAATTGAAAAATCCTGCCTTAATGACGCATTTCCGGTTGATGGATTTTGCCCGAAATCTTCGTATCTAATGCTGTGGTAGTACTAAACCCATCCACTTACTACAAACATTTTCTTTTCGTATTCAGGGATCTTCAAAACATCTATTTCCTATAAAAACTCAAGTTTGTAAATTTGACACGATCGTAATACTTCCTCTTTACCAGGAGGTGTAAGAGAAAATTAAAAAAAAAAATTAGTGCTGTAGTCGAAGAAGAAGCAGATGAAGAAGGAAAAGAGAATTAGTCTATAAAGAATAAGATAATGACGCATTCACTAAAACTGTAACAAAACACATGCCACAAACTATTATATAAATAAAATCATTTTGAAGAGCCAGATCTCCAACTAGCACGCTCCAAACGAGCGAGCCATTCCAACTCACCAACTCACAGACAGCCAGACAGACAGACAGACAATACGGTGCTATAGTGTTACGTCGGCCGGATCTCGCCCCTCTAGCTAGCTGATTCATATAGACAACTATTTATATAATATTATAAAATTAAAATAAATTTAATAAGAAGAAAATGATTTATTTATTTTTTTTTTTTTGAAAAAATAAATAATGAATGTTGCCAAAAATTGAACTCGCCCCAGTGGTCGGATAACACACAGCATTCAGACTCACAGTGAGTGGCATTACGACGGGTCCCCTAGATATCCCCACTATTACTCATTCGTACACTTTCGTATATTTTTCTATTATGTTCGATGAGAAATTTTCGTAATTAAGTTTCCACCGGATATATTTGTTTTTGAGGCCCACTGAGTGCGAAAAAAGTTTTTTAGCAAATGTTGCATTTTATGTAGATGTGTATGTACGTTTGTACGAACAAAATATCTCAAAAACGAAAAGTTCTATATTGATATCCTGTTTAGATACCACGTTTGCAACAGACAATTCAAAAACGATGAATTTTTTTTTCCCCTAAAAATCAACCGGAAGTCTAACATAAACTGAACAGATTTTGCAATTATTTCGCGATTTTCTTAAAACAGATTCTACTTTTTATCTTTAAAAAAAAAATATATATATATATATTAAAAATATAAATTTTAATTTTAATGTGATTCTAGGAAAATTGATTTTCAAATTGTTGAGGAAGAGGGGAAGTTGCGAAATATTACGTTTTTTTTTCCTTCTAAATGCCAAAAGATTACAAATTTAGGCTTTCCCATTGACATAATACTTAAAATCCATCAAATTTATTGTTAAAATTCTAAATTAAATCAATAAATAAGAAATACAACTTTATTGAACGGTTATTTGATATTTTCCGGATTTCAAACGATTTTCCTTAGACTTAGAATGATTTTAGACAATCAGAGACATTTTCCGTGATAGAGCACGGTTATTAATGACACTAAGTACTGGCTACAAATAATGTTTCTCTTGCAATGTCACTATATTTCTATTTTTTCTCTCTCTCTCTCTTACCATAACCGGAAGTATTGTCAAATTTGATCGTGTCAAATTTTCGAAACTGAGTTTGAACCGGAAATACATGTTTCGATAGTCCGTCTGAGTATATTAAAAAATATTTTTACCTAATGGTACTTTGGTATTCCGTTTACCACCGGCGCACCTTACACACGAAGGTTTCACGCAAAAAATTCATCAACCGCAAGTATGACTGACTTTCTTGGATAGTTTCTTTCAGTTTTTGACAATTCTTTCGAAAACCAATGATTTTCTTCAAACTTATTATACTTTCTATTATACATGAATGATTTATTTACTTTTATTAGAAAAAGTTTTCCTGGGAAAATTGACTTTTCTATGGGGGTTCTAGGGGAACTAATAGCATTAAGTTTTCTCCTCTACATTACCACTTCAGTACAACATTAAATTAAATTAAATTAAATTAAATACACATTAAGAATTGGAGACATTTTCCGTGGTAGCCTCCTGCTGCTTCATTTTGTGGCCATCGACCGGTTTCGGACATCGACAGACTTGCACAGAACAAATTCAGTTCACTCCCTGAGTGTGTGTTATCACACTGTCAGACAAACGCATCCTGAAGATGGACGAACGCCGGAAACCGGTCGATGACCACAAAATGAAGCAGGCTATCACGGCTGATGCTTTCCAGCTTTGCGGAACCAACCACCACAATGATTTTAGACAAATTTGTCAACCGATCCGTTAAAATATAAGATACAAAATAGGAAAACTTCTTTGTAAAATGAACAGATGTACAACTTGAAGTTTGTACGATATAAATAACGAAGTAAGAACCAATATTTTTCGTGAAGCACATCAACTAGTGTAATGGTAACGTAAATATTAAGTTGAAGTTGAATTTGATAACTTTCCTCGGACGATGGATGAAAATCCCAGATATTATTATCCAGCATTGCAGGACACACATCCACATATACAATCCATCCAATTAGAAGCATTGCAAGAATATCAAATTTGAAGAAAATCGATTAACCGAAAATGCCCTTTACAAAATAAGGTTTTTGAGTTTATTTTGGGGGGAGGGGGTATTTTCTCGAAATTTTCCAGGATTTTCTTTAAACTTAAAAAATTAATTGTATAGATAAAAATGTATTACATTTATTTGTAATACGTTTAAATTTGAATTGCACAAGTTTTATTGGTTTTTTGACAGAGGACGCTATAACCCTACCATTTTTACTTTCTCTTACTCCTAGTAAGAGAAAGTATTTATTTTAATCGTGTCAAATTTCCGATATCGAGTTTTCACCGGAAATATCATCCGTTTTGAGGTCCCCTGAGTCCAAAAAAAATGGTTTTTAGCAAATGGTCTGTGTGTATGTGAACAGCATAGCTCAAAAACAAAAACCGTAGCCAGTGGAAACTTGATATTACGTTTAGGTACCACTATGGGATCTGACACTGCGTTATCTATCAAAATTCCTCAACCGGAAGTACCACTTTACAAGTTGCTTTTTTTTACGTTTTTTGCGATGTTCTAAAAAATGGCTCCAACGATTTTCATTAAACTTGGTATATCAACTACACATACAAAGAGCTACAACTTATATTTGAAACGTTTCTCCGAAAAAAATTCATTTCTGGGGGAAGGGGTGGGGTTAGGTTTTCATCTTAACTGCTATTTCAGTTTATTAGATAATTCTGTGCTTCTAAATAATATTAATTAAAATTAAATATGTTGTTGAAATTCCGGTTTGAAAAAAAAAGTCGGATAACCCGGAAGTGCGTTTGTTTTAAACTTTACTAAATGATTTTTTTTTTTTTTTTCACTTTTTCGCGATTTTTTTCAAAAATGGCTCAAAAACGATTTTCTTGATACTTCGTATATAAATTAAAAATGCAAAGATCTACAATATTTTATTAATAACATTTCTCTGGAAAAATTTATTTAAGGGTAGTTTTTAGGGGAGGAGTGGGGTTACAGCTTCCTCTAAAGTGGTATCATAGTTGATTATATAATTCTATTATCCAAACAAAATTAATTAGAAATAAATAGATGGCCCAAAATTTCAAGTTTTAAGAAAAATTAGTAAGCTTGAAGTGGGCATTTACTGAACAGTTTTTTTTCAGTTTTCGACGAATTTCATTAAATTTGGTGTACACAAACTATATATCATTTGTCAATTATAATTTTGTGAACAGGAATAAGAGAAAGTTGTGTGAGCGTTTCACACCAGATTTTTTTTTTTTTTTAATGGCCAGCCCAAATTAAACATTGTAGACGTAGGAATTTCGTTTAAAAAAAATTTATTAATTAAGTTACGTTAATTAATTTTAAAAAAGTCGTATGAGTGTTTCATACAGGATTTTCTTCTTTATTTTACTGTGAAACTGAACTAGTGATAATATTAATTGATAAAGAAAATATCTATTTACTAAAATTAATTATAATAATATTTATAGAATTGTTATTTCTTTGATACAATTAAAAATTATTTTGCCATTATCAATTAAGACGTAATAAATTGTAATGAAAGAGATAAAAAAACACAGAAAGAACAAAACACTGAGATGTTTGTTGTATCTGATATTAGATCTAATGCATAACCCACGAGTGTTTGTTTTCGGGAATGCACATTTTTTTTTTTTTTTATCTTTTTTCACTTAACGATCTGATATTTTTTTATTACACTCCTTTTAAGTGGTGGAATAATGTGAAAAAAAAAAAATCTAGCGTGAAAATCTAGAACAATATTCTCTAACTGTAGCTCTACTCCCAAGTTCTAATTTAAAATTTAAAATATAGAATTTATGCGAAACAGAATTTATTCTACTGTAGAATTTTTTCGAATATAATCTTATTCCAAATTATTAATAAATTTTTTGGCACTTTTTTTTTTTGGTTTTAGGATCAGGGAGCTGGCATTGAAGAGAACATGGCAGCCTCACAAATCATCTAAGAAATACGGCTTGTAAAATTTAAGAGATAGAACTTAATACTGTAGGAAATATTTCTAAATAAAAATTAATAGGCTTTTATGTGTATCCTTAGATGAAATGAAATGAAAAATTGTATTCCTGTTTCGGGACATAGTTCCCTTAGGAACAATAATACAAAATACAAGTGGCCTAGTGTGCCTGGCCTTGATAATTATGTACATATCGTTTGTAATTATTGATAATAATAATTATTGAAAATTATTTAGTCATGAATGATAAGGAAGAGGGAGGAAACTTCTAGAGGTTCGGAGAGACTTGTGATGATGAGAGGTGGTGAAAAAGACGGGACTTGAAGGTATCAGTAATGGAGGCACGACGGATAGACAAAGGTAAAGAGTTCCATAGATAAGTGGCACGGATTACAAAGGATTTTTCAAAAGCGGATGTATGGTGGGAGGGAGTATAAAGATCGGAAGGACGGGAGCGGACAGACGATTTAAATTTCAGAAGTTTGAAGATATACGAGAGTCTTTGAGATTGGATGACTTGAAAGAGAAAAGAGCCTAAGAAGTACTGGCGAAGATAGATAGGGAAGAACAGACAGATCTCCCGATATGCCTCGAGATCTCCAGAGAGTTCCCCGTACACTAAACAACCATAGTTATAAAGGGGGGAATATAAGGGAGGTCACAAGGAGTTGACGGGTCTTCGCTGGGAGGAGATGGCGGGAGATGTTGAACTGTCTGAGGATAAATATGGATTGGCGGTTAATGTGGGAGATGTGATTTTTCCAGGAGAGGTTTTGGTCGAAGATGATTCCGAGGTTTTTTACAGAAGTACAATATTTTATCGGGATGTTGTTGAGGAAAAGGGTGGGGAAGGGAGCAGTGGAGCTATGAGGAACTGGGAACCAATGACAATGGCTTTGGATTTATCTGGGTTAAGGGAAAGCATGTTAGCTACTGCCCACGAATTAATGTTGTTAAGATCATCCTGAAGCTTGTTTATTGCATCTTGAAGATCAGAGGGCTTAAAGGACAGGTAAATCTGGGAGTCATCGGCATAAAGGTGGTAGCTGGAATGGACAGTGGATGAAGGCAGATCATTAATATATACAGATAGGATGTAAAGTGTAAAGATAATCCGTTAGACCTAAATTCGAGAAAATCATGAAAAAAAAATTGAACAAAAAAAAACAAGAAGTGGCTGTCAGATACGACAATAGTTATCAATACGCAATAAAACTAGTTCGAGCTTCTTGCTAAGAAAAATTACTTTTTCTTCAGAAGGATCTGAACACAACACATTCAATTCAATTAAAAAAAAATTTTGGTTCGCGAAATTTCTCTTCTGAGCAGCAGAAAATAAAAGAAGTAAGAGAAAATAAAAGTTTATAATGAAATGTTCACATGAGTTTTTCTTACAGCATTTCTCATAGCCGTAATACAACCAATTTCTCTCAACATAATAGGAAAATATCCGGCCTGCAGGAGTTTTTTTTTGGTGATTGAAAAACTTTCTGGGTGACAGAAAAACAACAAATCGTTTTGCCAAAAAAAAAATGTATTAACAAAAGAATACTGGCTGTTTTTTTTTGGAGAAGATTCCAATAAATTCCAATAAACCTTTGTTGAATTCTGTAAAATCCAACTATTTCCGGTTAAATCGATATTTTCTTCAAATTTTAAATTCTTTCTATCAATGCTTCTAAATCATGCTTCAGTACATTATACTGCGGTGGAACTTTAGAGGAAAGTCTAACGCTACCACCATTTCCCTCAGAACCCTCCCCCCCGCCAAAAATCAATTTTCCCGGGAAAAATGTTTCAAATAAAAGTGATTAGATATTTATGTTATGAAGAAATTTGGAGAGAATCGGTCAAAACAGAAACATTCATATGCCAACGTTTCGACAGAGTTTTGTCTATCATTATCAAGACTTTTATCTATATAGATAGTCTTGAAGATGTGGAAAAAGAATGTTTAATGGAACTTTCAAACTTACAACATTTTATACAGCATTTTGTTTGCATGGAGTTTCTCGGAAGTACGTGTTTGAAAGAACTTACCAAAAAAAAAAAATAGATTTTAAATGGGCTTTGTACTGTACAGGAAGTTTAAACTTTTGATAATCTTCTTTGTAATCAAGGCTAGATGTGAAATCCCTGTTAAGGAAAATTTAGATAATCTGCTTGTAAAATTCCCAGGGGATTTCCGACACGAAAGTTTCGGTGAAAATATAAAGAAAGAAATGAAACGTAAAATGTATGTTCATTTGGTTATAATAACGTTTGACTAATTAATTAAATTGAGGAGGCATTTTTTATAGGCATTGAGTTATATATTAAAATTAAAAATTACAAAGAAAATTAAAAAAAATTACTAGTTGTGTTTCTGTTAAATTACATCTACAAGTAGGGTTTCAGTTTTCGTGATTTTTCTCCACAAAAAACATCGTCGTATTTCGGTTCAGTCAAAATTTATAAAATTACAATTTTGTAAACTTCAGTAAGAGAAAGTTGTATGAGTATTTCACATCAGATTTTCTTTGAAAACTATTTTCTTGAAGATTTGTAGTGGGGTATATCCATAAATGTTTTTTATTACGATTTTTTTTTTTTTTGAGAAAACGCTTATCAAGGGAAGGGCCTCTTTGACCTTTTCTTCCTTGCAGAGTGTCACTTCAGAAATGTGTAGTACATATTATAAAGATAAGTCCTTATCCTCTTATTAGATTAAGACCAATTTAACAAATTTATTAAGTGGGAAAAGATTGTTTTGTTGCCAAGCGATCCCAATACAGACATGGTGGCTCGGTCAATCTTACATTCTTTGTAACATGTACTAGCGAACGTATAACATTTTTTGAAATTTAGCGAATGGCCTCTGCTTGTATGCGCGTGCTATGTGTTTACAAAAAAGCTCGCCAAAAGGTAAAAGCCAAAAATACTCAGAAAGCACAAACTTGGATTTTTATTCCGTTTGCGTAACATCATCGCTTTAAACATCGCTTCAGATTTCAGGCAAAAATTATCAACTAGATCAAGCTTCATTACTGAACAGTTTAAGCTTTTTTTTTTCTTCTAAAGCGTAGATTTCATGGTAATTTTGTAGAAAATCCATTTAGCCGTGTACATATAGACTTGTACATTTCTATTGAACAGAAATCAATCTTTACATATTGAATGCATGGGAGTTTCTTGGAAGCAGGTATTTGAAAAGATCTTACCCCAAAAAAAAAAACGATTTTATGTGGGCTTTAAACTGTACAGGAAGTTTAAACTTTTGATAACCCTCTTTGTAAGAAAAGACTGAATGTGAAATCCCTGTTTAGAAAATTTAGATAATCAGCTTGTAAAATTCCCAGGGGATTTCCGACACGAAAGTTACGGTGAAAATGTAAAGAAAGAAATGAAGCATAAAATGTATGTTCATTTGGTTATAGTATAGTTTGAATAATTAATTAAATTGAGGAGGCATTTTTCATAGGCGTTGAGTTATATATTAAAATTAAAAATATAAAACAAGAATTTTTGGCACCAATCAATGTCACAGTGTAAAAAAAATATATATTTTTTTATTTTTACTTTTTTTATTTGTGAATGATTTAAATTTAGAAATATTTATTTTCTTTTTTTCTAAAAATAATAAAGTTTCAATAAATAGTTTTATACAAAATGAAAAACATAAAAAAAAAAAACTAAACTTACCAGCCGCTTTATTACTTTTACGAGTTTCTTCAGCACCAATTGGTGGCGCTTGTTTTCTACATTCACCACCATTGAACACAACCATAAAACCATAAAATAACACCAATGTGCAATAAATGGTGTTATAATAATTTGATCGAAATCGTACTGGTAACATATTATATTTCGATACATACACAAATTTCTTTTTTAAATTTCTGATTTGATTTTTTTTTTATTTTTTAATGAATTGAGGCACTAATTTCTATGAGAAAATTGAATTTAAACAAAAGGGTGGATGGCTTAGTTTTTTTTTTTTTCAAGGGGTTGAACCCTGTTTCGAATTATCACACTTGAAAAGGTAACGTAACTGGTCCAAAAAATTAAAATAAAATAAAATTTAAAAAAAAAATTACCCCCGCCCGGATAAATACAACCAAAAAAAAAAAAAATTTAAATCCAATAATAAATACGGAACTGCAAGATCGCACACCACTCACTAATGAAAAAGAGTATTGGCAATATACAGCGTGCGTTTGAGAGCCGGCTACTAGCAACACTGCTTAACTTTTAACTAATATCCCCACTACACTCAAATATAACAACACTGTCACACCACCTTTTAAACTTGAAACCTCCCACCCCAAAATACAATGTTCACGCGCTATTCTTTATTCAAATAAATTCGCGCGGCAGTAGCAGCAGCGGCGGCGCGCGACCATCCCCACTCCTCCTTGATTTTTCCCATAAAAAAAACAAATTCCCTGTCAACTTGCATACAATTGATAATTATATTATTTAAAAAAAATAAAAAAGTAATTCTCCTTAAAGGTCATTTTTTTTCTTATTTCTCTCCTCTATTCTACCCCCCTCCCCTCCCCACTACTTTTTCACAATGACAATACAATGGTCACACCTTCAAACAAATATTTTTTTTATCTTCCACTATGACGTCATTAAATACCAGTTATTATGTTTATACAAACGTAATATACAATACTTATAGGGTAGGTAGGTCACACACACATACATATATACACAAGTCGTGAGAGGGTGTTGAAGGAAGGCAAATTCTTCTTTGGCTGTCGCCATTACAAGGTTGAAACAATTCGATTGTCCCAGATTTGTTTTTTTATTTATTTTTTTTCAATATCTAATAATAATTTGTATATTATTATTATTATTACTAATTTCTTTTCCTTATTTATTATATTAGGGCGAATGGTTTGCATTTAAATTGTGAGGAGGGGTTTCCTTCGTCTCTCATTTCTTTTTTAATTTTATTCTTGTCTCATGATTTGGAATTCGGAAATAATAACAAAAGGTGTTACAATGTAATTGTTATGGGTGTATTTGTTAAAGAGATAACCACTTCATTTAGTTAATGATACAAAGATCAATTCCTTGAATTAAGCAACAGAGGGGCTCCCACATGTCCGGGACATATGCCGATACTTCCTCATCTAGTGTCAAAGTTCAAATTCTATTAATACCTAAATTTTCTTCGAACTTTCATTGCTTCTTCTTCTTCTTCTTCAATCCAACTGGTGGATCTTGGCCTCCTCAAGGAGCCATCGCCATTTAACTCGGTCCATTGCAGTTACTCTCCCATTCCGAAGGTTCCAATTAAGCTCCTGGCATCTTCTTTAATGACCCATAAATCATCGTAACCTTAAGATATCAGATTCATTAAGGAGGGAGTAAAACTTTCTGTTGTACCATTGCGTTCAATGCTGCCCAAATATATGACGAAGGATTTTCCTTTCAATTACTAAAAACATTGCGTTCATTTGTTTTAGAAATAGTCCAGGCCACTGGACGAATTAAAGCTTTATAAAGACTCAATTTCGCCGTTATTGACAGATGACTACTTTTCAACTGTTTGTTTATATTAAAATAAGCTTCAGAGATATTTTCCGTGATAGCCTGCTTCTTTTTGTGGTCATCGACCGGTTTCGGGCGTTCGCCCATCATCAGAATGCATTTGTCAAACAGTGTGATAACATAAATTTGTTCTGTGAAAATCTATGTTATCACACTGTTTTTGACAAAAACATCCTGATGATGGGTGAACGCCCGAAACCGGTCGATGACCACAAAAAGAAGCAGGCTATCACGGAAAATATCTCTGATGCTTTCCAGTTCTGCGGAACCAAAGGCATAAACTAAAATAAGTTTTATTAGGGGCCATAATTCTTTCTTTAATTTCGGCAGATATATCATTATGGGCAGAGAACAAGAGTGCCAACGTACGTGAATTCACTCCCCCATACAAGAGTCAAAGCGGATTTCTCTTTCTGCTCTTAGATCATGTCTCGTATAATTTGTTTTATTCGGATATTCAGTAAGGCCCAGTTTTCTTGTCGCTGTTTCTAGGAATAAAAAGGCTTTTTCTACCGCGGTTTTAGATCTGCCTATTATAACCAGTTCATCAGCATAACCGAGAATCTGAACCTGTCTATCGAAGACAGTTCCTGTTATTTGGATGAGTGAGTCAAGGATGGCCTTTGTTAAAGCTAATCTTAAATAATAAGCATGAAAAAACCGTTTCCTTGCCTTACCCCTCTCTCTGGCCCCCGACATTCCGTCAGAACCCCTCAGACATCTCACCTTGTATACGGACTCTACATCTATATTGGTCATCCTGCGTTGCTTCTAGCAATGGTTTTAATCTGCCCTTAATATTATAAATATGCTGGAATCCGGATATGGTATAGAAAGTGGCATTTTAGAAGGCATCCCTCCTCTACAACTTCCGGAAAATTAAATTTTCTAGGAAAAAAAATATTTCAAATAAAAGTGATTGCCTTTTAGGTTCATTTAGAGAAAATCTCAGAAAAAATCACACTTCCATTTGGCGAATTTTTCACCAAGCTTCCATGAACTTCATACGATAATTCAGTTTTTTGGGTGATATTTTGTTTTCTCCACACACACACACACACATATATATATGTACACAACAGATTATTGTCTTAAATCCCCCCCCCCCTGTTTTTAGATAACCTCAAAACATGTATTTGCGATGAAAACAAAATGTGGAAAATTTTGTCATACACCGCAGGACTTTCTCTTTAAAGGAGAGGCCATAATCTGTCAAGACGCAGGATGACTAATATAGAATGTAGAGTCCGCATACAAGGTGAGTTGTCAGAGGAGTTCTGAGGGGATGTCGGGGGCCAGAGAGAGGGTTAAGGGAAGGAAATGGTTTTTTCATGCTTCTTATTTAAGCTAGCTCTAAAAAAAAGCCATCCGTGACTCACTCATCCAAACAACAGGAACTATCTTTGATAGGCAGGTTCAGATTCTCGGTTATGCTGATGATCTGGTTATAATAGGCAGATCTAAACCCGCGGTAGAAGAATCCTTTTTATCCCTAAAAACAGCGACAAGAAAACTGGGCCTTACTGAATATCCGAATAAAACAAATTATACGAGACATGATCCAAGAGCAGAAAGAGAAATCCGCTTTGACTCTTGAATGGTAGTGTGAATTCATATATGTTGGCACTCTTGCCACTGCAGATTGTGCCTCAATCTGTGAAGATTGTGGCCTCAAGCATTTCTTTTTTGTTTTTAATTAAACAATTTTGTTCTATAATGTCCCCTTTTTTTATCACAACAGTAACAAGAAATCTGACTGATCCTCTAGGAATTTGATTTGCCTTTTTTTTCTAGCACTCTCAGCTACAGCTAGTGCCTTATCCTAATTTTAAGCTCATGTTCAATTTATTAAAAGTCGACTAACAAGAAATCTGACTGATCCTCTTTAAGGTTTACAGAATGTATGAACTGCCGTTGGACATTTGATCTGAGACATCTGATTTGATGTCTCTTTTCCTAGCACTCTCATATGACATAGCTACAGCCTTATCCTAATTTTAAGTTCATGTTCAATTATAAAAAAGTCGACTCTCAATTTCAACGATTTATCCTAAAAAAACTAAGAGGTCCCACAATGTTTCTTGCCCTGTGGTTAAATTTATCCTGGTATTCACAAGATTCTGGCTAACTTTTTTTATTTAGAGTAAGTACGTAATCACTAATATTTTCCCCTTCCTTCGGTTTTTCTATTATAAAGGCGATATTTCTTTACAATTAATAAAGGAATAGTGGTTGAAATGAGCACATAATACTTCAAACAATTTCTTCAAAATTTCAATTCTCGTGGTTTCTTAAAAGATAAAGACTTTACAATATTTATATAAACTTCAATATAATCTGAAATTTTATCTAATTCCTACATTAAATTCCTAGAGTCTACGGGTATAATTGCGCCATTTTATTTTTATCCTCGGACGCCAATTTTTAATTGTTTATCCTCCCTCCCTACCGTCCCTGGTAGAACTTAAACAAAAATAGAGGCAGACATGAGACAACCATTTTCTTAAAAGAAAAATCACACTCAGAGAATCACCTCAATACGTGTATTTCGGGTGAAAAGTCGAGTCTGAAAATTTGACCGGAACAAAATACATCCTCTTACAGATTGTAAGAGGAAGTAAAAAATATTAATACCGACACTAATTTTATCCAATTAAATAAGGCAAAAAAAACACCTTTGTGCTTGAATACTAGATGGTGGATGGCATATAATACATTAAAAGAACACTTAATAGCACTGCTTTCTTAAAATATCATAAAAAAAATCAAGATTTTGTGAAAAAAAAAAAATGTGCAAAATTAAACACCAAATATAGCCATACTAAATATTAACTAAGTTCACTGGCAAAAAATAACAATCGACTAACTTAGCTAATGGTAAAACTACATTGGATTCTTTCCAAAAACAATGACGATATAATCAAATGATGACTTAACTAACTTAATTAATAAAAATGTATACATATTGAAGGAATTCAGTACATATTTACTAATCAGATTCATTAATTAGATATCACAATTTATTTATTGAATTTAAAGAGTATTTATGTTAAATTTTCAATAAGATAAAGTAACATTAAAGAAGGTTACAAGATGCAGATCACCAGCTACAGACAATCTGTATTGTATTGTATAGAACATGTCTACCAACACACTTATGTGAACATATAAAAAAAAAAAAAAAAAAAAAAAAAAAAAAAAACCTAAATTAAATGTTTAAAAAGAAAAGGAAATTACTTAGAGTTAATGGGCCTTAAACCAATGCTATCTAAATCAAGGACCAGGCCAGCCAACCGTAAATACATATATATAAAAATTTATACATACATATAGTGTGCATGAGCTTGTAATGCACATTAGTAATTATAGAAATATATATTTTTTTTAAATCATTAATTAAATTAAATTAGTGTTTAATTAAGTTAATCAGCATGAAATTCTTGGAACTAAAATAGACTAGCAGAAGTATAAATCTATTAAATATGCATGTTGGTATATATTTCGAGTGTCCCAATTGACCGGGGAGCGAAGAAGGCGAAGCGCTGGGCATCTTTAGTGTGTGTCCTGTTGGAAGAGGTGCAATCGTGTCTGGCCCCTGACAGGACAAGAACGGGGAAGTCCCTTAGAGGACTGAAGCTTGCTTTGTGCTCGATAACATTCACCAGGTTAAAAATTACCGAATATTTGGAGATATAAATCCAGCCAATGATGGCAAACTATAGGATGTTTTTTCTAAAACACTATTTGTTAAAAATCTGGTGTGAAACAGTTAGAGACTTCCTCTACTATTACTTATTTAATTAACTATTTCCTTTAAAAAAAAAAAATGTTGTGGTTGACGTTATTGTTTACGTAAGGGGGATTGTGTCCGTTGCCCTCTACCAAGCTGTAGAGCGCCATCTTTCATAAACCAACAAACCTGGAGCAATTTAAATTTAAACCTCACAGAACCCAAAAAAAACGTTCAAAAATCAATTTTTCCAGACAAATGTTACAAATAATCGTGTTAGGTTTATATCTATGCAGTTAGTTTAAAAAAAAAAAAAAAAAAACCTATTCTGGAAAAGTGCATTTCTGATTAATCAATTTTCATCAAATTTAGTGTAGTAATAATTGTAATATATTGATTTGTAGTGTTTTACCTGGAAAATAACAGTAATAGATACACGAAGTTTAAAGAAATCCGTTGGAGCCGTTTTGTTGAAACAATTTCAAAAAAAAATGCAGTAACTTCGTATTTTCGGTTGATGAATTTCGCCCGAAACCTTCGTTTCAGATGGAATACTAAGTTTGTGATTTCTAAGATTTTTCGTTTTTGAAATATTTTGTGTACACACACACACACACACACATAACATGCAGACTATTCGCTGAAAACATTTTTTTTTCGCACTCAAGGAACTACAAAACATGTATTTCCGGTGATAACTCAATTTTGAAAATTTGACACGATCGCCATACTACTTCCTGTTTCTCTTATTAAATAATTTCTATTATACGTAACAACTCTTGGAATTGTTATTGAAACCTTTAGTTGGCTTTGGCATATATATACATATATATATATATATATAAAACAAAAAAAAATCTGGTATGAAGCACTCACACAACTTTCTCTTACTCCTGTTCTCAAAATTATAATTGACAAATTTTATAGTTTGTGTACCAAATTTAATGAAATTCGTTGAAAACTGTAAAAACTGTTCAGTAAAAGCGCACTTCCGGTTTACTAATTTTTCTGAAACACGGAAATGGCCATCTATTTATTTCTAATTAATTTTCTTTGGATGATAGAATTGTATAAATCAACTATGATACACTTAGAGAAAAAAAACCCCGCCCCTCCTTCAAAAGTGCCCTTTAATAATTTTCTCAGAGAAATGTTTTAAATAAAAGTTGTAGATCTTTGCATGTTTAGTTTATATACGAAGTTTTTCAAGAAAATCGTCGGAGACATTTATGAGAAAATCGCGATAAAAGTGAAAAAAAATCATTTAGTAAAGTGGTAAAGTAAACGCACTTCCGATTATCCGATTTTTTCAAACTCGGAATCACAACGACATATTTAATTCTAATTAACATTATTTAGATGACAGAATTGTATTATAAACTAAAATATCACTTTAGATGAAAACTTAACCCCGCCCCTCTCTCATAACTGCCCTTAAATGAATTTTCCCAGAGAAACATTTCAAATAAATATTGTAGCTCTTTATATGTGTAGTTCATATAACAAGGTTGAAGAAAATCGTCAGAGCTATTTTTGAGGAAAACGCAAAAAGTAAAAAAAAAAACAAAACATGGAAAGTGGTACTTCCGGTTGAGAAATTTTGACAGTTGACCTACTGTCAGATGCCATGGTGATACCTAAACGGTATATCAAGTTTCAACTTCCTGCGGTTTTTCGTTTTTGAGCTATGCTGTTCACATACATACATACATACATACATATACACAGACCATTTGCTAAAAAACACTTTTTTGGACTCAGGGAACCTCAAAACGGATATTTCCGATGAAAACTCGATATCGAAAATTTGACACGATTACAATACTTCCACTTACTAGGAATAAGAGAAAGTAATAGGTGACGATGTTTAAACTTGTTTTTTTTAGGGCATAGGGCTAAATTGGTGACTAAACTTTACTACCACTAGGAAGTGCTGCTATCAATCGTAACAAACACAATCTGTTTAAAGATAAGCGTAACGTCACACAGATTCATCATTCCATTTTTCAACTCTGATATGTGTTTTATCAAATAAGAATGATACATTTATATGTGAGAAGTCTGCTTTCCTCGTAAAAGCAACATAGCAGTAACATAGCATTGAGTAGACGGGTCACCAGAAAGGTTAAGGTTTTAACTAGTCCAGTGTCCAACCAAAATCCAATTTCCCTGGAAAAATCTACCAAAAAAAAAATATGCCGATAAATGGGTAGCGTGCAAGCAAATTTGGGGAAAAGCAACACTAAAGTAACAATTCCGGGCTAACAGATACTGAACAGAACTTAACGGAATATCAAATTTGAGTCTGCTGCTATTTTTCATGTATTAAATATGTGATTCGCACAAACGAGAGAGAAATAAAAAAGGATCGTTCGCTAAAAAAACTTTTTTGCATTCAGATTTCTTTCGTAAATATTATGTGTGTGTGTATATGTTTTTGAATGTGTTTATATATCCGTGAATGCATATTTATTTGCATATAATTAACGGTTTATTATTCAATTTGTCGATAATATTGATAACAATGTTGTCAACACTGATTAACAATTATAATTGATAAATATAAATAATTTGTTCGGTACGAATTATTCTAATCTAATTCATATAGTTCAAATCTTAATTCATTCATTTTTTTCCCCATTAAAAAAATATAACACAAATATTTTTTTTAAATGACCCAAAAACAAAACAAAAAAAAATCATGAAGATACTCTGAAGAAAACCGACGTAAATACACAAATATTTTTTTAAATGACTAAAAAACAAAATAAAAAAATCATGAAATACCCTGAAGAAAACCAACGATAATATACAAATATTTTTTAAATGACCCAAAAACAAAACAAAAAAATCATGAAGATACCCTGAAGAAAACCAACGATAATATACAAATATTTTTTAAATGACCAAAAAACAAAACAAAAATCATGAAAGATACCCTGAAGAAAACCGACGATGACCACAAAATGAAGCAGATTGTCATGGAAAAATTTCGTGACGTCACACAGTGACATGAGATTTCGTACTTTTTTTTTTTTAGTTTCTCTTACTAAACAGGAAGTATTGCAATCGTGCCTACTTTTCGAAATTGAGTTTTCACCGGAAATAGATGTTTTGAGGACCACTGACCCCTGACAGACGATAAAAAACGCCGGAACCATAAACTTGTTATTCCGCTGGTACTACCATCGCATCTGACTGTAAGTTTCGTGTTAAATTCATAAATAAAAAATTACTGAGTGCAAAATTACTGAATTTTTTTTTTTTTTTTTAAATTTTCACAATATTCTCGAATAGGCTCCAACGCTCCACTTTTATCTGAAACATTTTCCCGAGAAAAATAATTTTTTTGGAGTATTTTGAGGGAACAGTAGCGCTAGCGGTGTTCGTCTAAAATACCACTTAAGTATAATTTAGGTTTTTTAGTTTGTTTTTTTTTGGAATTTACTCGAAAACAGTTACAATGATTGTCTTTAAACATGGAACGGCTTGCTGCACACATAAAACCTAGAAAACGTAAACAGTAAAAAATAATGTTATCATACCAGCGAGACAAAAATACGCCCTAACAAAGTTACAGTTTATAAACAATGTTCATGCAATGCAAAGACGTCAGCATGGGTTGCCTAATCATAAACAAACATAAATACATATATTCTCATTCCTCATATAAATCACACATTGAATGTTACACACTCATATACATATAAAAAAAATCTGGTGTGAAACATTCACACAACTTTCTCTTGGTGTAGTTTAAAAAAAATTGTAATTGACAAATTTTATGGTTAGTATACCAAATTTAATGAAATTCGTCAATGTTTTTATGGAGAAAATCACGAAAACTGAAAAAAAAAAACCGTTCAGCAAAAACGCATTTCCGGTTTACTAATTTTTTTCGAAACTTAGAATTTTGGCAACCTATTTATTTCTATTAAATTTTGTTTTTGGATGGAAGAATTGTAAAATCAATTATGAGAGCACTTTAGAGCAAAACATTACCCTTCCTCTCTCTCAAAAGTCCCCTTAAATGACTTTACCCGAAGAAATATTTCAAATAAAAGGTGTAGCTCTTTGTATGTGTAGTTCACATTTTTAGTTTAAAGAAAATCGTTAGAGCCGTTCTGGAGAAAAAAGCAGAAAACTGAATAATACTTTTCAATAAAAACTCACTTCCGGTCATTCGATTACCTTCAAAACTTGGAATTTCAACAACATATTTAATTCGAATTAATATTATTTAGATGACAGAATTGTATAATAAACTGAAATAGCACTTTAAAGAAAAACCTAAGCCCCCCGGCCGCCCTCAAGATACTCTTAAATGAATTTTCCCGATAAATGTTACGAATAAAAGTTGTAGATCTTTGTATAAGTAGTTGATATACTAAGTTTATAGAAAATTGTCGGAGCCATTTTCGAGAAAATTGCAAAAAGTGAAAAAAACTATTCAATAATGTGGTACTTCCGGATCTCCCATGAATTCTGAAACTGTAGGAAGACGATTGCGTGCAGTAGGTTTGATGGTTAAGAAAGAGACCAGCACCCGGTCTATTACTAACATGGAATCATCGTCTATGTAGATGTGGCTTTGCCAATCGGCATCCCCATTCGCCTGTAGAGCAATGGGGGGACTGTTCTCTTCATAGATAAATCGCGATTTGGTCTGTATTCTTCAGACGGACGAATTCATATGTGGAGAAGGCAGGCACAGCGTTCCCCAATTCAGTGCACTGCTAGAGTAGTGCTTGTTTTCAACGACAATCAATTATGGTGTGAGGTAGAATAAGTTTGGAGACCCGCACCGAGAGTTGTGTTGAAAATGCAATGACTGCTACTAGGTATGTTGAAGAAATTCTTCTAGAGGCAGACATACCATTTTCATTTATCTGGGGAACAGTTTGATGCTAATGCATGATAACACAAACCAAACTCAGCTAGAGTTGTTATCCGCTTTTTGGAGGAAAACGGTATAAATGTGATCGTTTGGTCTGCTCGTTCACCGGATATGAATCTGTGACATCTGGAGGGGTGTTAGAGTTCGTGATCAGCCTCAAACTATTCTGCAACGGCTCGCATTGCCCCCATAACAAGAATGGGATGCCGTTCGACAAAGGACTATTCAAAAAACCTGAATGCATGTATGCTCCACCGTAACAGGCCCTTACGAAGAGGGAATACCAAGTTTTGGGTGGAAAATTAATGAACATCAAAATTTTCTAAAACTAAAAAAAATACATTTAATTTTTTTATTTTTTACATAAATCCAAATGCAGTTTTAGTGTGTAAAAAACTAGCAGTACAAGATTCTATTTAGCAGCTAGCGTATTGTACTAAAAATAGAATGTTGCAAAATAAATGTTATTTATTAATGAAACTAAGCGTCTCATATTTTGTGAAGTGTCCCATTTTTTGTGTGTGGTGAGTGTAGTTTGAATGATTTTCTTTAGGACCCGCATAAAAGTCTCTTACTTTTCAGAGATATTTTCCGCGATAGCCTGTTGTGGTAATCGACCACTTACGGGCGATCCCCCTTTCTTCAGGATGTCTTGATAATAAAGTCTTGATAACAGATCAAACTCAGTATACATACTCTGTCCGAGTCTGTATTCCCACACTGTTTTTATCAGGACATCATGTCAAAGCCAGTCAATTACTACAAAATCATGCAGACAATCACACGGAAAATATCTCTGATGCCTTCCAGCGGATAAATTGATATACTTGAAATATTTTATTCCGAAACAATTATTTTTGCAGAGGTTCTGTGGGGAAACTAGCTAATCTTAATCTTCGCTATATAAGCCGCTACTTTAGTAGAATTCTAAGTGGGATAGGTCTATAAAATGTTTTGTACATTACTAGCATTATCAGAATTCTAAATGGAAAAGAAATTGGATTAACCGGAAGGGGTATTTTCATTTTTTTATTTGGAGTAATTAAAAAATGGCTCCCAATAATTTTCCTTAAAAATGGAACGCTCACTGCATAGATTTGATTCAATCACTTTAATTTAGGAAATTTAAAATTGATTTCCTTTCACTGGATTTATTTTCAGTCACGAAAGATTTCATACCCATCTCTGTATTATTAATAAATAATAGTTAGGAAAAAAAAAAAAAAAATTAAAATCTTGTCTTACACAAACTAACTAGTAGTTAGTTATATTATTATAATTAGTTTTAAGTACATTATATAATATGTAAATATGAAATGATTGATGGTTTATTTTAAAAAAGTGCCACAGGCGGCGCCTCTTTCATTTATTTTTTTATTTGAATAAAGAATCAAGTTTTTAATTTAATTTTTTTTTTTTTTGCTTTTGTTATTTAGTCACATTTTTTGTTTACTTGACTCAAAACTGAATTGTTTCACTTATGTAGAGTATATATATATATATATGTCTTTTTTTAGAGTTTACTACACAATATAAAAACATTTTCTATTTATATTGGTGAACTAATCAACTGGAAAATTATTATAAAAAGAAAATAAAATAAATAGTGATAAATTAATGGCCACCGGCTAGCCCACCCAACAGTTGTATTAGATATTAGAGTGATTACGAATGTAAATCTTAGACAACTAGGGAGGGGCTCCTGCAATTTTATTTATTTATTTTTTTTACTTATATATATAGCAGCGATTTTATAATTTAATAAGTACTATTTGTTTTTTTTTTGTTGTTTTTTTTCTTCTCAAGCTTTTATGTCTGATACAATTAATTATTATTTATAGAATGTGGCTTTTGTAATTTTATTTATTTATTTTTTTAAATTTATTATTTAAATTAGAATTTATTCTTTTTTTTTAAATTTTTATATAAATAGAAATGAGTATCTGTCTCTACACATCTTATAGTATAATCTGTTTTAATCTTTATTCTTTTTTTACTGTATTTTAAACAATTCGTGCAAACTGATTCAAAAAAAGGATAGTGAAAAAGTAAATATGTGTAGCAAAAATTATCAATAATTGCAAACAGCCAGTATTTGCAGATAATGATAAGTATAAGTTATAAGTTTTGTTCACCTTTTTTTTTTTCCAAGTCAGTGGCATAAGTTGAACACGATCAGTGGCTTAGCGAAACACAATGGCAACAATGACAGAGATATTTTCGGTAAGGCTGCACCGCATAGAAACCAGGAAAGAATAAACGCGTTGGTCTAGCGGCTAGCGCACTCGCCTTTCTTGCGAGAATTCAGGGTTCGTTTCCCGTGAGGGCAAAGTCGATATTGACCCAGCATCGTGATAAAAAGTGGGAAGCTACAGTTAGTAGCGCCTTAGGTAGCGAAGGCCGGAACTAAACGGCGTGGGAATTGCGGCATGCTTACTACTGGCCTAGGATCAGAAAAAAGAATCTGATGTGCAACATTAACACGACTTTGTTTCACAACAATAGTTATAATTCTAATAGTCTTTAATTTTTCAAAGTTAACTAAACGTTTAGTTAGGCTTTAATCTGATTACAATTATATTTGCTCATCTGACAGCAAATTGGAGTGAAACTCCTTGAAATTAAAGTGATATGCGTTAGGTACACCGGTTCCAAACCAGTGGCTGCTTATGTGCTCCAAAAAAGAAAGTCCTGGTCAGAAACCATAACTTTAGGCCATATCTATAAAAATCCATAGACCTCAGTAGAAACAGTGAAAAAGACTTCGAGCCGTGTAAATTCGTAGTTTTTAGAGTTAATGGCGTGTGAAGAAAATATCACAAGAAAGAAAATTGCATGATGTTCAAACTTGGTATTCCGTGTAGATAATTAACACCACATCCTGACAAAGGATTCAGTCAAAAAATCCATCAACCGGAAATACTTAATGAGGTTACACTTAAAAGGGTTACTTAAAAAAGGTTTTTCAGGTATTTGTGATTTTCTCGAAGACGGCTTTCAACTGTTTTCTTAAAACTTCGTATCAAACTACGATTAATATCTAGCAATTTATTTGAAACATTTACCTGGGATAATTGATTTTTGGGAGATTCTGGGGGACAATTATCGTTAAGCTTTCCTCTAAAGTGTCCTCACGCGTTGGTCTAATGGCTAGCGCACTCGCCTATCGTGCAAGAATTCAGGGTTCGATTCTCGTGAGGGCAAAGTCGATGTTGACCCAGCATCGTGATAAAAAGTGGGAAGCTACTGTTAGTAGGCGCTAGGTTGCGAAGGCCGGAAAAAGTTCTAAACTGTTCATAGCGCTCAGCTCATATCCCGAAGGACAGCGGAGCTATTGGTTAGCCAACGGCCACTACCGACCTCAATTGCAAGCAATTGGGCTTGGAAAACGCGATGCTTGCGCCCGTAGTTCAGTACTTCGCTATATTATCTATAGCGGCGTGACTGATCGCACGCCCGATGGTCTTACTACCTTGCCATCTACTGATTTTGACCCGTTGCCTCAGGGGTCAGGGTACAGTATCCCAGGGACCAGGAATCCGTCGGCTCTTGGTGAGTGAAGGGAAAATGGGAAAAGGACCAGGAAAGAATGGGAAGGAATGGGATAGTTTCCCCAACCTGGAGAACCTGTGGCTGATTGCATGTCGAGAGATGGGCGATGGTGTCGCCACGTACCTACGCCTGAAAAAAAAAATGGAGTCGCTTCCTAGCTCCCTACAACTATTTATACATATATACACCTATACAAGACCTAACTTACGATATACAAACCTACACCTATACAAAAACTAACTTAACCTACATAAACCTACCCTACCTATATACAATTCTTTAGACAGAACCTAACCCAATCCTGGCTGTGTACCGACTACAATATATACAAAACCTAACCTTTCCCTTCCCTAAATCTACCTACCCCAAGAAAAACCACCCCCCTAAAGTGGGAAGTTACAGTAGCGCCCTAGGTAGCGAAAGCCGGAACTAAACGGCGTGGGAACTGCGGCGTGCTTACCACACGCCTCCCTATTCAAATCGCCGTCTGACAAGCCTTTGGCCCTTCATGGGCTGTTGCGTCATATGGTTCTTTTTTTTCCCCTCTAAAATATTTTTCTGATTTTACTATCTGTATATAATATAAACATACATTTGAAGCATTGTTATAATTCCAAAAATTAAAGAAAATCAGTTTTTATGAATTTTCTAGAAAACGGCTAGAACAATTATCATAAAAGATTAGAATGTTTACTGCATCAAAGATAAAAACGTAAAACCACTTTATTTTAGACATTTTTTTCGGATACATTTATTTTATCGTAGAAAAATGGGCTGCCCTCTATAAAAGACAACCCGACCACTGGTTAAGCGATATCATGGGGAAATAATTATGATGATTATGACCCATGTATTTTATAAAGATTTTAAGACCCTGTCAGATAGGGTTTAAATTTAAAATGCTGCTATACGGTGTATTTTTGGTGATAGAGGGCGCTCTATACAAGTTCTCTCTAGGATCCTGCCATTTTAATGTTTTTTTATGGCCAGCTCAACTATACATTAAAATCATTGCAATTTTACAGAAAATTTGTTAATTAAATTATATTAATTGGAGTGGGGAGAAAGTTGGGTATGTGTTTCATAACTCCATACTTTTTTCATCCTTAGGAGATCTTAAAATACATGAGATCTCATGAATTTCTGGTAAAAATTCTATTTGGCAACTTACGTAAGAGCTGTTATGAAGCGAAGTCAATTTGTTGGTTTGTTTTTCTTTTCTGTCCAAGTTAATGCTCAACTCACGAGTTATAATGTATTCAATCTATAGGGGGAAGTTGATACAGATCGTGAGCATCAACTTTAGGCGCCAAACTGCTTCACCCGCCTAGTTCAATAAAAGTTAAACAAAAAAAACTTGGAATGTCCGGTAGTTCTAAGAAAATAAAATATAACACAAGTTGTACGTATACAATAAATTGTGATTTAGAATTTAAATAGCTAACATTTTGGCAGCTATTGAACAATCAATGCTCCATTCTGACATCTTATAAGGACAAAATTATTGCCTAATTTTACGGACGATTACTGTACAATATTTTCGCTATTGGATAAATAAATTTAAAAAAATAAATAAACAAATAAGATTAATAGCACATCTGTTGCGATTAATTGGTATTAGACGTTGAATCAGATAACGAACAAATATCTATAGAAGATCTACAACTAACGTCAATCGAATTACCAAGAATAAGGCCATGGGCGTGCAGACCCGTAACGTGTTTAACATACCATCAATTTTTTCTGTTTGCAAAAGCTATAAAAGGTGGTATGCGTTATTTCCGGTCTGTATTGAGGATTATTGGGAGACAAGTTCCGGTACGGAAGTATAAGTAATTTAAAAACTAGATTAACAAAAAAAAAAACAGAACTAAATATCATGGCACCATATGTTTTTCATTTTAATATAATTGGCAGAGTGAAGTATATTTACTTTTAATGAACACTCAGTGAGAAAATATTTTATTACATTTACAGAAAGAAAAAAAGATTGAGAATCAAGAATCAAGATTGAAATCAAGAATATCTGCCCTCAGATCAGAAAAAAGAATTAGATGTGCAACATTAACACGACTTTGCTTCACAACAATAATTCTAATTCTAATAGACCAATAAGGTTTAATTTTGCAAAGTTAACTAAACGATTAGTTAGGCTTCAATCTGGTTATAAAAATGGGCTGATTATAAAAATGGTTACAATTATGGAAACTCCATGAAATCAAAATGATAGGTTCATATCTGTATACTTAGCATTTTTGTAAGTTTAAAGAAAAGCTATGCAGTCGTTTTCGAAACAAAAAAATTCCAAAAACTTATTTTGTAAAGCCCACACTTCCGGTTTTTCTTCAAATTTGGAATTCTACTAATGTATATTAATATTATACACACATAGGTGGATTCTGAAAATTCATTTTTAATTACATCTTCAAAAATTTTTTAAACTTCCTGATTATCGCCTCTCTAAAATAGCTTAAGAACTGGAACGCATTGTCTGCTGAACTCTCATGAGATTCACTTTTTTCTTTAAACAATGTAGATGACTGACAAAGGCTGTTTAACGATATATTAGAAAAATTATGAAATAAATTTAGAGTAGAGCTTTGTGAACAAGTTAGTTCCAGCTCACGATTCCTACTGTACAAACACAAATTGATCGTAAACTTTGACATGTTTGCCTTTATTAATGATAAAGCTCAAGGACTGACTTTAGTTGGGTTAAAATGCTGTTGAAGATCAGAGGTGATTTATTGTATTTGAATGATGCACCAGTTATTTCTAAGGAAAAATAAAATGTGCTCCTTATGTAATGCCCGCGTTAGGGAGGACAATTGTTCATTTTTTGGCGGAATGCACCATACTATATGAAATCTGTCGTCTATATCTATGTAGCATCTGCTACTTTAACCAAAAGTTAGTTTATTGATCAGTTAGAGAATAATGTTCGTACTTTAATCAAATACGCTGGACTTGCCTGCCCTCTGTCCCGATATCATTTATTAATGTAATTTAATTTGTGAATTTTTGTGGTTTTTATAATATTTTACAATTTTTTTTCTTTATTTTGAGTTACAAATTATATAAGTATAAGTTTATTTTTGTTTATCTTTCGAATTATTGATTTCAAGTTTTTTTTTATTCTTATGTGTGTATACGTCACTTCTGTAAATCGATTTCCGGCAGACGGAATTTCTTCCATGCCGTACATACTTATATCTTTTGACAAATTAGGTAAAAATTTTTAATTAACATAAAAAAAGTGATAAAAAAACAATAGGTGGATTTGTGGTACTTTAGAGAGAAGTTTCACTGTTCCTCCTACCCCCCCAAACCAAATTTCCCGAATAAAATATTAAAAAATAAAAGTGATAAGTATTTATGTAAGTAGATACTTCACGAAGTTTAGAGAAAATCGCGAATAACTGAAAATCAAAATAAAAAAACATACAATGAATTAACACTTCCGGTTACATCATTTTTTTTTACTTAAACCGTTAGTGCAAGACAAATCACTTGACCAACTCTATTGCAAAATATACCTTTGGAATGCGGGGATCCTACTATAAATATGAGACCAAAAATGAAAAGTTTTTATTAGTCTTATTCACATAGCCAGCAACGCGTTATTTTCAATAATATTCTACTTTGTCAGTCACTTCTTTTATTTATTTATCGTAATTTTATGTGAGTTTAGCTCGTTTTTATCTGGTCGTTAAAGTAGTTGCCTTTTATCATAGTTAAGTATCTAATACATCCGAGATATTTTCTATGATAGCCTGCTTTTATACCGAGGTCATCGACCAATTTCAGGCGATCGCCCATCATCAGAATGTTTTGTCAAAATTGAGTGATAACATACACTTGCATAGAGCAAATTTGAAAAAAAAAAAAAAACCGGTCGATTACCAGGAAAAATATCTCTGATGTTTTACCAACTCTGCGGACCCAACCACAACAAATATCTTAATAACTTACTCACTTATATTCTTCTATAAATTCTTAAAATTATGCCCTTTCTAAACCGCTTATGCTACACTACAAACATATATACACGATACACTCAACCAGCTACACTATATCTGGTAAAAAAGGAAGTATTGCGATCGCATCAAATTTCCTAAATTTAGTTTTCACCGGAAGTTCATATTTTTAGGTCCCCTAAGTTCGAAAAAAATGGTTTTTAATGAAAAATCGCAAGAAGTTCAGCTACTTGACTAAAAGTTTTTGTCAGATGCAAGCCGCAAAATTATGTAATAATGGCAGCTATAGTGAGACAAGAATCAACCTACCCCTTGACGACTGCCTACGACAGACAAGGTCCATATAATTGCAAGAATGGCAAACTTTATATGAAAGAGAATCTTCTCAGAAAGGAATATACCATTTCGCTAATATGCGAACTGTATCCTTGAGACCTTGGTTCAGGAAGTGCAAATTATTAAGAGGCCAAATAGTGACACTGACTAGACTACGCACAGGACATGGACGGACAAATAGAACTATGTTCTTATTTAAATTGGTAACGTCTCCTAATTGTGAAGTGTGCAGTGTTGAGGAAAACGTTGAACATGTTATCATGTCATGTAAGAAGTACGAGAGCAACAGAAAAAACTATAAAATATTTACAAAATTTACCACACTGACTGACATACTGCACGGTAATACTGACGACATGAAACTGATACAAATTCGTAGTCGATTCAAAGATACAGATATAAATATAAAAATAAGATTAAAATAGTTATATTGGTAATAGCTTCTATTTGTTATTGTTGGGTGTTTATTATTTTAGTGTTAGAGAACTATTCAAGTATATTTATTAACTATATTATATTATAATTGTTATTGTTAGAGATTTAGCTAATTATTATTAATAAGTATCAGTATCAGTATAAATGATAATAAGACTGAGGCAGTACCTGGCAATATGGGAGTTTTTAATAAAACACCCAAGCCATATAAAACAAAAACAAAAAATTTTTGTTTTTTTCAGTTTTTCGTTTCAGATTTTTTGTTTGTTTTTGTTTCAGATTTTGCACGAAACATGCGTGTCAGACGCAATGTGATATCTAAACGCAATATGAATTTTAAACTTCCTGTGATTTTTCGTTTTCGAGACACACAAACACACATATGTACGCATCACGTACAAAAATTTTTTTTTCATATTCCGGAAATTTCAGAGCTTGTATTTCCGGTAGAAAACTCATTTTTCTAAAATTTGACACGATAGCAATACTTCTTCTAAGAGAAAGTAAAGAAGAAAAAAAAACGTACGTAAAATTTGTAGTGCCGTGGCAATACAGTTGGGCACCTATCAGTGCAAAAAGTTTAAATTTAAGCTTCTTCCGTTGTATGGTGTCCCCCCCTATTCAGGTTTACTTCGCCCATTTTAAACTGTTTTTTTGGAAATTTGTCACGTAGTTCCATCTATAATTTTTATTAGTAATACGACTTTGAAATGACAGGTACACATAATTAGGATAGGATTTTAAAGTATTAAGTGAACATAAAAGTCACAGAACACAAATTGAGCATGTATACAACTAGTTTAGAGAAGAGTAAAAAGCATCGTCCCTGGCGCCGTACACACGAGGCCCTCATAAATCTTCTACAATTATCCTCTGCATCCTATTAAATATTAGAGAGAGAGAGAGAGAGAAAAAAAACCTAAACTCACACAATCCCTTTGAATTCCAGAAAAAAATAACATCAAAAATTCTGTTTTTTTTTTTTAAATTATTTCCCTTCCAGCTAAAACAACAACAATTAAACTGGAGAAATATTTCAGATAAAAGAAAAAAAAAAAAATTAATAAATAATTAATAAATACAATTTACGTAGAACTGGGTCACAAACTGGAATTATTTCTTTATGATTTATTTATTATATACGTATCAAGAATTTAATAATTATTTTTTAATTAATTCCAGGTAAATATGAGGACAATTATTGGCCGGAGAACTCATTCTTTGACAGGTAATTTTTTTTTTTTTTTTTTTACCCTCCTATTGCGATCCTATTCCTTTTACTCTCCTATTGAATTTTCACCGGAAATATATATTTTAAGGGCTCCTGAATACGGAAATGAAAAATGTTCTTAGCGAATGGCCTATATGTGTGTATGTGTGCGTGAAGAAAATATCTCAAAAACAAAAAATTCGCAGTAACGTTGAAAAACTTGGTATTCCATTTAGAGATAGGTACCCATTACCGCATCACACACGAAGATTACAGGCAAAAATCTTTTTTCCCGAACTTAACTGGCTTAACTTTTTCACAAGCTAAACATTTTTCTTAAAAGGGTTTTTTCACGTCAAATACAGAAATTGGAATCAAACAACGTGCTCTAAAGGTGATATCGATATATAAAAAAAATTTGGTGTGAAATACTCACACAACTTTCTCTTACTCCTGTTCTCAAAATTATAATTGAAAAATTTTATAGTTTGTGTACCAAATTTAATGAAATTCGTCGAATCAACTGATCGAATGAAATTCGATTTAATCAACTATGATAGCACTTACGAGAAAAACATAATCCCACCCCTCCCCTAAAAGTGCCCTTAAATGAATTTTCCCAGAGAAATGTTTTAAATAAAAGTTGTAGATCATTGTATGTTTAGTTTATATAAGAAATTTCAAGAAAATCGTAGGAGCCATTTTTCGCGAAAAAAAATCATTTAGTAAAGTGGTAAAGTAAACACACTTCCGGTTATCCGATTTTTTTCAAACTCGCAAATTTCAACTACATATTCAATTCTAATTAACATTATTTAGATGACAGAATTGTCTAATAAACTGAAATAGCACTTTAGATGAAAACCTAACCCACCCCTCCCCCATAACTGCCCTTAAATGAATTTACCCAGAGAAACATTTCAAATAAATATTGTAGCTTTTTATATGTGTAGTTCATATAATAAGGTTGAAGAAAATCGTCGGAGCTATTTTTGAGAAAAACGCAAAAAAGTAAAAAAAACTACATGTAAAATTGTACTTCCGGTTGAGGAATTTTGACAGATAACGTACAGTCAGATCCCATGGTGATACCTAAACGGAATATCAACTTTCAACTTTCTGCAGTTTTTTGTTTTTGAGCTATGCTGTACACATACAACAGACACACACACACAGACCATTTGCTAAAAACCACTTTTTTGGACTCAGAGGATCTCAAAACGGATATTTCCGGTGAAAATTCGATATCGAAAATTTGACACGATTACAATACTTCCTCTTACTAGGAGTAAAAGAAAGAAAGTAAAAATTGATTGGCTATAATTTGAAGAATAAAGTATTTATGTTATTTGTTAGATTTAAATACGTAAGCTGTTTAAATACCTCCCCCCCCCCTCGGCTTTTAACTAACTTTAATAAATTATGACATCAAATAAAATTTATGGCATTTAGCATAATTTATTATTAATATAATCAAGAAATAATAATAATAAATAATAATACGCTGAACGGAGAGCGAGTGAGAGAGTATGAGTGGACGGGGTGGCGGAATGAAGAGATCGATTATTTAATTAGATGCATACTGATATATGGCCACAGGCGACAACTGGTTACTATGTGTAAACATCGTTTTAAATATCATATCACAGATTATAAAATTTAAAAAAAATAAAATGATTATCGATATTTATAGTATATAATTTTCATTTTAATTATAATATTAAAATTAAGGTGTCGCTGCATGGTGACTATAAAGAAACTAAGAGTGAAGGCTTACTACGTCTAATTTGATTTAAGTAATTTTTTTTCTTTTTTTTTTTTAATGAATTTATTATCCAATAGTAGGTTATTTTTTGTTTTTTTTTAATCAAATGATCATAAACTATCAAGGTAATTATAAAAATTTATATTTTTGAAAGTAAAGTAATCGTAAATTTTTTGAAATTTAGTTAATCACCGGAAATACATGTTTCAGTTCCTCAAATATGTTTTTTATTATGTCTGAATAAAATGTTTCAAAAATGCAAAAATACTTTCTGCCTTAAGGATCGAAATATCCTCCCTCCCCCCAAATTGTTGCAATATTCTCCGAAATGATACCCAACTTCTTCACATACTAACAACACAACTTTTATTTGAAACATTTTTTTTACTTAAACCGTTAGTGCAAGGCAAGTCACTTGGCCAACTCTATTGCAAAATATTCCTTTGGAATGCGGGGATCCTACTATAAATATGTTTTGTTTTAGTCATTTACATAGGCAAGGAGTCAGCAACGCTTTATTTTCAATATTATTATTATTATTATTACCAACCACGGGTGAGCTATACCCCGGCACTGCAGCCAACAGAGGCTTATTGCGCCATCCCCGGTAATCTCTAGTAGATGAACCCTCCCTTCTTAAGGAGTTTGAGGGCTTTCACCACCAGATCATTTTGGGCTACTATCTCCTCAGGTCGCAACGTACCAAAGGTCTCGTACCTGAATTTAATTATTGCTACGCAACCAGATAGCAGTTGGGAGGCCGTTTCCTCCTCCTCCTGACATAATCTGCACAAGGGTTCCGTGCTTATAAGCCCTACCTTGTGCAGATGCTTCCTGAACCTGCCATGACCCGTAAATAGTCCCCGTAGATTTCTCTGTTGATTACTTAGACTAAGGGTCATTTGGGTCCTTCGTTTACACAGTCCTGGCATCATCCTTTTACTGTGTATGGCAACTGGGCTCCCCCACCAGCGATACCACTCCCTAATCGCCACACGAATCGCTCCGCCAGTTATCCCCAGGACAAGCTCTGGACCAATGAAAGGAGTATTTGCCCCGTTCCTGGCCAGTTGGTCAGCCGTCTCATTATCCTCAATCCCTACATGTCCAGGCACTATTTTCAATAAGTATTCTACATTGTCAGTCTCTTCTTTTATTTATTTATACTAGTATTTTATGTTTATATTTATACCAGTTTAGCTCGTTTTTATGTATAAATATTTAGTCATTAAATTAGTTGCCTTTCATCATAGTTAAATATCTAACTAATAGATATTTTCTATGATAGCCTGCTTTTATACCGAGGTCATCGACCAATTTCAGGCGATCGCCCATCATCAGGATGTTTTGTCAAAACTGTGTGATAACATACACTTGCATAGAGCAAATTAAAAAAAAAAAAACCCGGTCGACTACCACGGAAAATATCTCTGATGCTTTACCAATTCGGCGGACCCAACCACAACAAATATCTTAATATCTTACTCACTTATATTCTTCAATAAATTCTTAAAATTATGCTCTTTCTAAACCGCTTATGCTACACTACAAACATATATACACGACACACTCAACCAGCTACACTATATCTGGTAAAAAGGAAGTATTGCGATCGCATCAAATTTCCCAAATTTAGTTTTCACCGGAAGTTCATATTTTCAGGTCCCCCAAGTTCGAAAAAAATTGTTTTTAACGAAAAATCCCAAGAAGTTCAACCGGAAATGCTACTTGACTAAAAGTTTGTTGTTTTTTTTTTTCAGTTTTTCGTGATTTTTTCGAAAATGGCTGCCAACGATTTTCTTTAAACTTCGTGTACTATCTGCACACATAAATTATCTATCACTTTTATTTGGATAACATTTCCCCCGGGAAAATTGATTTCTTTTTTGGAGAGTTCTGGGAGAACTGTTATGGCGTTAAGCTTTCTTCTAAAGTATCACTTCAGTAAAATTTATGGTTTTACCAAGTACATAATATTAATATACATTAGAAACGTTACTTTAATTCCAAATTTGAAGAAAATCTGTTAACCGGAAATGCCGAAAATGCCGTTAATCGAAAACGATGATAATGGTTTCCTTAAGAGGAGTAAGGGAAAGTGATTTTTTAGCGTAGTTCTGTGATGACGAGTGTAACATTTTCTAGTATTGGCTTCACAATCCGCCATTTATCTTTATTTATTTTATTGTCTATTAATTTTATTAAGGATAAAGCTCCTTCAAACAAAGATTAGGGCTCCCAATAAATCCCAAGACTCCCAAGTAGTAATGTAAGTTCTACCATCAGTGTTGCATTAGGTCAACTAAACAAACAGAAATTCCCAATTAAAAATGACGTGAAAGTATCACATCAGTTTTTATTTGGTCATTAAATGAAATATGGACTGTTATTAGAGGCGAGGCAAGGTGAACGGACCTAATAAAACATAAAGTGTTTACAACGCACAAAAAAAATTATCAAGCGTTATAATCTATCTTATACAGCCCGGTTTTTTTTTTTGTTTTTTTTTTAACTTAATACTCTTACTTCTATTATAGAATCAAGAGGGAGCCTTGAAAGGAGCGGAAGAGCTGGGAATCAAACCTAGTATCGCGTAACAGTTGCAAATTAATGGTGCATAGCAATTTAATCACTGAGCTATATGGCGCCTCTCCCTTCCCCCCTATTATTATTCAGAATAATTATTATGATAAGTAAATTATTCATTTTTCAAAATATCGATTCTGTACATCGATGCATCTTGTGTTCAACAGACCATTATTTCATCAGCAGCTAGACGGTTAAGGAAACAAATTAATAAAGAATAATATTTAAAAAACCAGACAAGAAAATCAATTAATTATATGACAATCAGACTGTATCATTATCACTCTATTATATTCAAAATTTAATTGATATAATTAGTAAATAAAATAAAGAGGTAATTTAAATAAACGGTACAATGGCCATGACTTTCTCTCTCTTTCTCTTACTCTCTCATTTTCCCCCCACCCCACCCTCATCTACCAGCAAATTATCTAGGTGTGAAGAATAGGAAATGTTTAAGACAAAGATAGATAATTACTATTTGGAAAAGAAAAGAAAGAAATAATTACCATCAAACAATATACACTTCCGTTTCATTAAATATCTTTCGTGTTTAATTATTTAAAAAAAAAAGTATAATGTGAATCGTTCATACAAATTAGTTCTTACAACAATATAACTGAATCATTTTCTTCAAATATAGGATATTTCCTAATGTTAAGTTGCCATTAGCATAAATATATTAATGGGAGGTAGATGTTGATTTTCTCAGCCAATGGCAGGTGAATGTTGGGGAAAAAATTACATTACAATCCTGCAGATAGCGCCTCCACAAAGACAATCCCAATGACATTTTAAAATAAAATTAATCATATTAAAATATGCTGTGACGTGAAAAAAGATTGGGAAACACTGTTATAGACCATAATAATTCTTCCAATTATTATTATTTGCCATTAAATATGTCGCTAAAATCTCTAGTTTGAAAAAAATTGATTATATTAATTAAAAATGCTTAATTCTTAGAATATAATTTCAGATTTGTAAATACCTATAATAATCTATATATATAGATTTCTATCGTGAGATTCCAATTCCAAAGTTCATTCCAGGATCATTAATTAATCTTGTGATATTTTTGTAACAGCTCTCAATTTCCATTTTGTGGTTTTTTACATTTATTTCGCATTTTCTTCAAGAAAACACCCCATGATATTATTATCGTTGGAAAGCTGGTGAAATGTAGATATTTTTTCTGTAACCGGACCGTACGCTATCCTTAAAGAAATTTATAAGAAAATACTATTGAAAAGTGGTTTTTAACAGTCGAAGAGCTGTAGAGTTAAGTTTAAAGTCTCTGAAAAACCTTATAATTAATTCAATTAAAATAAAACTTCTGTTTCTTATAGGAAATTTAATGCTCTTTCCAAAGGTGTAATTGAATATGATTTATGTGAAAAACTTTTTGAGATATAATCAATTTTATGAGAAAAAATAGGAAAATTGAAAATTTTAGAAAAAGAAGAATAACTTTTGAAGGCGAACGAATCGGACCCTGGTTTATTAGAAATTTTTTGTTTCAAATAAAGTGACAAACCATATCCCGCGAAGTATTGCCAGAGGTTGCTGTATATAAAAATTCAGCATCCATATGCTTGTGGCCGCAAAACTCGAAAAGTAGTCAATGGATTGACTTGAAATT
>JAAEAF010007692.1:0-46817 GCA_011037195.1 Triatoma infestans
TTGTATTCAATAAAATGATAATATATTTTAATAAATGTTTTTTTTTTTTTTAGTTTAAAATGGAAATGTTGAAAATAAAAGAAGTAATACCATAAAAGGCGAGGTCATATAGAGGTAGTATGGCTGTCAGGGTAATAAAGTCCTTTTATCGATATTCTATGTGCGTGCCACATGCCGGCTGTCAGACCCAACTGGTATAGCGGCCATTATATAGCTCGAAGTTTTTACCTGTTCAAGGTCATACCACCTTTAATATTTGATCTCCTTTATTATTATATTATTATATATATATATTTTTTTCCTTTTGCAACAGCAGTTCAAACGTATTTGTTTACACATAACATATATACATCTTTCTCATTCCCTCTCAATCCCCTCTCTCATTATATATATATATATATACTACGTTTTTCTATGAATGTAGGACAAAAAAATAGATCCCTATTGAAATGGTACTACAAAATGCATCCGCCCGATATGATTTAAGTTTATGTAACTGTTTTTCCATTGCATACTTCCAGCAAATAGTGAACTTTTATGTTTGTCAATCTAAGTATGATAACATAGATTTGCTCTGTGCAAATCAATTTTATCACACTGTTTGACAAACGCATCCTGATGATGAGCGAACGCATAAAGAAAATATCTCTATATACTTTCCAGATCTGCGGAACCAACCACAACAAAGTGAACTTTATCTATTTGTTGATAAAAACCATAGAACCTTTCTATTTCTACTTCATCCGGATAATGACATTGAATCATATCCGGATAAACAAAAGTATCTATAGATCTATGGATTATATGAATTGAAACTTTAATTTAGTTTATTTTACAGAACAATATTTGTAAAGATCTGTCCTGACTTTAATATCTAGATGACTTTCTTTTATCAATTTTTCAAACTGAAATATTTTAAAATGTGCTGGATAACATCTAGTATTTTATCCGTCATAGCATGCATATTTTATATTGTTTCTGACCGATTGCCAGATTTTCATCCATCGTCCGAGTGAATTCACCAACACCAGTGACATTTTCCATGATAGCATGCTTCATTTTGTGGTCATCGACCGGTTACGGGCGTTCGCACATCTTCAGGATGCTTTTGGCACACAGTGTGTTAACAAAGACTTGCACAGAGCAAATTCAGTTTACACACTAACTAGTCTTTTAAATGTACTTGACATTTTTTTTTGCATTTAAAAGACTAGTCAGTGGGTAAACTGAATTTGCTCTGTGCAAGTCTGTATTATCACACTAGTGACAAAACGCATCCTGAAGATGGGCGAACGCCCGAAACTGGTCGATGACCACAAAATGAAGCAGGCTATTGCGGAAAATGTCTCTGATGCCACCAGCTCTGCGGAACCAACCACAACAACTAAATTCACTAAGCTAATGTAGATAGTTTCATTTCAACTTAATTTTTCTATAATTAATAATATTATTATTATTATTATTTGTCTGTGGGGAGGGAAACCCTACGCTATCCAAAGCCTCACTGGGCCCATATAGCAAGCCAGAAATACAACAACAAGCTGGGTCTATAACAAAAATCCAGACCCGGATCTAATCCAAGATTCACCACAGTCCGAATAAATCGGACAATAACCTTAAGCGGAAATAGCCTTAGCTCATTCACACACATCCTATTCTGACCAAAGGTCCTCACAATCCAAGCAATCGATCATAAGATGGATGGGTGTTTCCTTCTCTGTCTCACAGACTCTACAAATTGGATCCGGCATGAGCCCATGCCGATGACCACAAAATGTAACAGGCTATCTCGGAAAATGTCTCTGATGCTTTCCAGCTCTGCGGAACCAACCATAACAACTACATTCACTAAGCTAATGTAGATAATTTCACTTCAACTTAATGTTTCTGTTACACCCACACTTGTTGGTTGTATATACGTCGTGGGGAGGTGAGTTTTAACGTCCAAGATCTTTTGATTTTTATAAATCAAAAAGTCATACATTTTCAAATGTGCAGATTAGCTTTCAAGTTTTAAAGAAAAATTCTGCGACACTATAAAACTTTTTATTATAATAGCCGTTTCAGATTTTGTTTTCTGAAATTAGAAATATCATCTATGCGTATATGATAACAGTAATATATTATCATGGTTAATTGAATTTAATAAATATTAAATAATAGCCAAGAAGTATGAGTGTAACAGAAACATTAAGTTGAAGTGAACTTTCTACAGGAACTTGGTGAATTTGCTCTAGACAATGGATGAAAATCCGATACCCGGTGAGGAACAGTATAAATACGCATGCTACGACGGATAAAATCCCAGACACTCTAATTATCCTTGAGTTGGAACCTTACGATATAAGGTAAATGCAATTTAGTGCAAAACCTAAGACAAATCCTTTAATAGCAAACTTTCCCTCCAAAAAAGCACAATAGAGAGAGAGAGAGAGAGAGAGAGAGAAATACTTCAGTGAAGCAAGGCTGCTCAACGATGTTGAGCTGCTAGATGACACAGCGTACCAATCAATCGAGAGACATGTGTTTAAACCATTTGATTATTAAGTAAAATATCCAATCGTAAAAAGAAAATAATTTCAGGTACCTCATGCGAGACTGAAATAGTCAGGATATTACAAAGCAAAAACATACTTAATAGATGAAACATTTCCAACCGTGCAAGTGCTGGGATATTATGCCCAGGGAGTCAACAATAATGCCCTCCACAATCGGAAGCAAGTCATCAAGGCTGATGCCAACACTACCCAAAAAGGCGGACGTCTCCGTTGGAATGACACCTCTCGAGCCAAACCACAGGCCCTGCACCCTATAGACCCTGTCGTCTCTTAATTTTTCTTTGAAGTGGGGAATACACTTCTCGTAAATTTGGCTCTTCTCCTCGTGGACCTTCTCCGCTTGACTCGGATCATTACTTTCATATTTGACGGTTGGGTCCAAAACAAAAGCAATGTCGCTGTTTTCCTGGAAAGTCACAATGTCAGCATACCTGACTGAACCGTCCGTATCGATGGCATAAACTTCCTAAAAACTCGTAAAGCCCCGTTGATGCAGCAAATCTATAATAGCGTGTTTCACTCTGTGATGGCGTCGGGTTATTAGGAGCATGTTATTCGGACATGTACCAAGCACATGGGGTGGTGTTTCAATTATAATATTTAATGTATTTATAAATTGTAGGGGAAAAAAAATTGAGTTTTTTTTTTTTTTTTGAGAAATTTGCGAAAACTGACAAAGCTTCACCCAGAACCGCAAAAATATCAGCTCAGGAATAAAATTAATTATCGGCTCAATAAAATTAATAAACAAGCGATAGACATTTATTCTATCTAATTCTATTTATAAATGGCAAAAGTAAATTTGTTAGAATGGTTTTGAAACAAAATTGTCAAAACTTGTTAAACTATAGCGGTAAATTCTGGATCATTATATAGATATAAAGATCATTATATATAAAAAAAAAATCAGTTCATACTGTAAGGTTAATATGCTTTACTTACTTTGCCTTATTGTTTGTTGTAGGTGGAAGCAATTTGCTTTATGTCGAATTTTAACAATTGAATTTTCACGAAAAAAAATAGATATTTTGTGGTCCCCTGAATACTAAATGTGATATTTTTCATGACTGAAAAGTGTGTTAGGGTAGTAGGGGTTGTTAAAAACATATGTCAAAATCAAAATAAATACCGGAAGTTCACTGTGTAAATACGAAACTTCATACTGTCAAGTGATCTGAACCGAAGTATTTGTTTTTTCATAGATCAAAATCTATTAAACGAAATCATAACGTTAGTAAATTTTTTTTTTTTTTTTTTTTAAATTTCACGAAAATGGCTTATGTAAAGGTTGTCTTTAAATCATTATTTAAAATTTGCTTTTTTAAATAAAAAAAACTAATTACACATATTGGCCTGTAACTTTATTTGAAACACTTCTGTACAATAATTGATTTTTTTTAGGAAAGTTCTGTGAAGCTGCAAAGTTAATCTTGCCCTTTGAAGATTCAATTCAGTATTGTAAACTTTTACTACCATCTATAAAAAGTAATGTAAAGAAATAAATATTACTACTACTACACTGGCAGTACAGTCCAAAATGGACAACTCATGTTCAGTACAATGGCCTCATGAACAACTTTCTTCCACTTGTCTCTGTCCGTTGCCACTCTTCTCCATCTTCTTACACCCGATTCCGTGAGGTCATCCTGGACATCCGTCGATCCACCTCTTACGAGGCCTACCTTTCTTTCTTGCTCCACCTGGATTCCCATATAAACTACTCAAAAGTTGCTAAGGAATTTATAAATAACATCGAAATTAATTTACTTACACAATATTTTGATGTTTATCTCTTATTGTGGCATTCAATATTTGTTTATATTAAGGAATTAATGCATTTCTTAGTCATACAAAGGTTAATTCATTTTGATAAACAACAAAAACAAACATTGCTAATTTTGCCCTTTAACATGATTCAGTATTCCAATGCATTTGAAAGTGAATGCACATAATTTTCTTCTCAATTTTTATTGTTCATCATGCAAAGAAGGCCTCTAAGTGATGAAAGGGCAAATTTAATTGTCCAGTTTCATTTCCAGGGCCTTTCTCAGCTTGAGATTGCTAATGCTTTGAACATTGCACCAAGTGTTGTTTGCCGGGCATTGCAAAGATACCGCGAGTTTGGAACTGCACAAAGACGCCATGGTGGTGGGAATTTTCGAAGTACCACTGAAAGAGAAGACCGCCTATTGAGGATAAATGTCCGCAGAACCCCTTTTTTGACCAACCGAGAGTTACAAAGTCGTCTTTTTGAATCCTCTGGCACTCAAGTATGTGATCAAACTATTAGAACTCGATTAAGAGAGGTTGGCTTACATTCGTATCGCCCTGTTAGAAGGCCCAATTTGGACACTCGGCACAGAAGAGCAAGATTGGAGTGGGTAAACACTAGGCTGAGGGAGAACCAAAACTGGGAATTTGTATTGTTTAGTGACGAATCAAGATTCTGTTTATCGAGTGATAGCAGACGTTTGCGAGTATGGAGAAGGCCAAACTCTCGTTTTGAACCACAATTTATCCCACCGGTAACAGCATACCGCGGTGGCGGTGTCATGGTGTGGGGTGGAATTACCCTCAACAATCGTACTGAACTACACATCATTCAGGGCATTTTTAAATGGGGTGAGATACAAAGACGACATTATTAGAGGGTTCGTCTCAGACTTCCGAGACAATATTAAGGCCACAATTCGATTTTCTCGACGACAATGCCCGCCCTCACCGTGCCACATGAGTTCTTGAGGAAATTCGACGTATTGGTATTAACCACTTACCACTACTAGCATTATCACCAGACCTAAACCCAATAGAGCATATTTGGGAAAAAGACGTCTAAATAATCGTCAGCCCCAACCCAGGAACTCCAGAGAGCTTGCTAACGCTTTAAAATTACTATGGGAAGAAATTCCGCAAAAGGAAATTGCTGCCGTTATTTTGAGTATGGGGAACCGTTGTAAAGCTGTTCAGAGAGCAAGAGGAGGCTACACCAGCTACTAAAGAACCATTAAATGGATCAAGAAGACAAAAATCGTGGAAAAACCAGTGAAGATGTTTTCCACAGTTTGTTAGAGATACACGGCTTTTGTTAAATCCTTGTTTTATCTTTGTTTTTTGTAAAAATTTTATATGTGAATGATAATTTTATATTAAAAGAGTAATGAAGCAAATTTTATTTAAAAAAAAAATATAACTTTTTCTGACTTTTTTGATCATTTTATTGCGATTCCTTAGCAACTTTTGAGTAGTTTATGAATCTTTTCAGAAGCCGCTCTTGCTCCATCCTCTCAACGTGCCCCAACCACCTCAAACGACCCCCTGTTTTACACTGGCCACTATATTCTCGTTTTTTGTAGAGCTGGTACAATTCTACATTCGTTCTAGTGCTCCACTGCGCCAAGCAGCTTTCACAGTACCTTGAGCTCCCAAAAACCCCTAGTAGTTACATTCTCCAAAGTCTTGGCCAAGACCCAGGTCTCACACTGCGTGGGTTTATGATTGTCTTATACAGCACTATTTTGGCATCCCGTGACAACATCAAAAAAGCGGAATGCTTTAGCCGGTGCAAATAAACATCTGTTTTGCCTGCCGCAATCCTAGATTTTATTTCATCTTCAATTTCATTTGATTGTGTCACGGCTGCTCCCAAATATTTAAACACGTCATTTCCTGGAAAGATGTGCCCCAACATTTGTACATTAGGCTGGATTTGTTGCTTGGTTCCAAGGTAGTTTTCACATGTAATATGCCTTTTTTTTTTTTATTCATCGACAAAAACCAAGCCTCTTCGCTGAGCCCTCAAATTTTTTTGGAGTATACCAGCTAACGAGCCTAATGTACGTCCTGTGAGCAAAACATCATCCGCATACGAAATAAATATTATTAAATTAATAAGCGACCTTTAACGTCCAAACACAGGAGTTATGGACGGATAGCAAGCATGCTTCACTATATATTAGTACTTAATACTTACTATATGTTCAATGTTCAATCATATATTATCAGTTGTGTTAAAATCATGGACTAAGTGCCGCTTATCATAGAAAATAATCGATTACTATTCTAAACAATAACACTTGATTGTCTACTTTTATTATTACATTATAAAGTTTCGAACTTTGTAACTATCTATATTATTGGTAATACTTTCCCTTCGTCAAGTCTTGGTTGTTTAAAACCATTTAAAAAAAAAGAGAAAAAAGTCTTGATCTATTTTCCTAAATGTGAGCCGTTGATAGCATAAAATCAAAGTTATGCTCTTTTATTTGTTGCACTATTGCCAGAAAACTGAAGAAATCAAAAAAGAAATTTGATAAGCTTTTTTTTTTAAGATATCAAAGAGCTATAAGAAATGTTTTCACTTTTCATGGGACCTTTTTCTTTTGAAACTGAAAAAGCTTCTACTTCGATACAATTGGAAATAATTGATTTCCAAAATGATTAAATTAAAAAAAAAAGAAAAAAAAAAAAGGGCTTATTGGAATGCCAAAAATATATTTTTATCAGAGACATTTTCCGTGGTAGCCTGCTTCATTTTGTGGTCACCGACCGGTTTCGGGCGTTCGCCCATCTTCAGGATGCGTTTGCCAGACAGTGTGATAACACAGGCCTGCAAGAGCAAATTGAGTTTATACATCCTGAATTTGCTCTGTGCAAGTCTATGTTATCACACTGTCTGACAAACGCATCCTGAAGATAGGCGAACGCCCGAAACCGGTCGATGACCACAAAATAAAGCCGACTACCACGGAAAATGTCTCTGATGCTTTCCAACTCTGCGGAACCAACCACCACAACAATTTTTTTTTATGTTTTATTTACAAAAATGTATCCTGCAACAAAAAACATTGTTTCAGAATTACATATTCTTGTGAAAAATGATTATTTTCTAAACATGAACTATTTACAGATCTAGATTTACTGATGAACAGAATTTCTGCCATCACAAAGATTGTTCACTATCATTAAACCCAAATATTGAAAAAAAAAATTGTTGCCAGCAAACGCTACCAAGATTCCGGCAAAAAAAAAAAAATTAATTTATATTAATGCTTTGAAATAAAAATGTAATAATAAATAATATATTTTAATTAAGTATAATACATTATTAAACTAAAATGTAATTATTTCCAGTTTTTATTAATTCGAATTGAAATTTATAATATATTATTGTGCATAATTTGTTTAATTATCCTATATTCCTGAAGCCTTAAAATATCTTTATGTTTTAGAAACATTTGGACAAGTTATGTGGCCCGCTTAAATATTGTTACTAGACATCAAATTGGCCTCGTAGCTTATTCGAGTTTGATACACCGTGCTTTATTATATTAATAATCAATTAACATTCAAGGCCAAGACTGGAAATCGATCCTAGTATCTTACCATACCTTAGCTGTGGCGGTCCGCGTCTCTAACCATTCTAGATTACCGTGATAGATTATCACCTTAGTTTAAACGCATATATGATGATATTCCTATTTAGACCTTGATCTGAAAGGGCTATTTTAAAAAAAGCTTCACAGTGTTGCAGAATTTTATCTGTAAAATTGGAAAACTAACCTGCACATTTGTAAATGTATCACTTTGATTTTTGAAATTCAAAAGTTACTGTACGTTAAACTCACTTCTTAACTGATTAGTTTTATTGTGATAGAAAATAGCACTAACTAGTGGTTTACTATGTAATCGTATTAAACGCAACTCTTAATGTCCTAAGGTAAAATTAAAAAGCAAAAATATTTCTGGAAACCAAATTTAATACAAATTTCAACCAAAAATTATTTTTGTTATTTGAATGAGGTATACTTTTTGAAACTGTAAGTTTCTTGAACTAAGCATACAGGATAAATATTTCTTGAAATCCAAATATTGACTGAAACGAAAAGAACTTTAAAAAAATCCGGTGTGAAATAATCACATATCTTTCACTTACTTCACTAAATTCAGTGTCACAAAAAATTTTTATTGTGTTTTTGATTGTTTGGTGAAATGATAATGCAGATAGATAAATTATTTGAACAGTATGAATGTATTTATTAGTATGAATGAAATAGATTAGAGTGTAATAAAGAATGGTATAAAGTGAAGGATGTTTATGTGGGGGGGAGCTATTGTCAGCGTATGGGTGGCAATTTCTGTCTAACTTGACCGACTCATTCTATACTTACTACTACAGAAGTAAATCTTGTTACTAAAAGGATTTGAATGTATGTCTGCTTTGGCAGGGTTTGACATGTCGAACGCTAGTGAGTGGATACATTTAAATAAATATAATCGATTGATCTATCTTGCAAGTACGTCCTGAGTAGTTTGGTTTTAGTCCGAGTCGGCTGTCTAATATTCTTCTATGTGTAAATCTCCATAAATCTATGTGCTGTCCTGAATCTGAATCGTTTGATTGATGAGCTTCCCTGTGGATTTGTACATTCCGTATAAGCCACGGTATGTCCGTATGCTCCCAAGGCGTACTCTATTAAAGGTACTTTTCAGTACTTTATTCTGGAATACTCGCAATTTTTTCAATACAGTTTTACTAACTTCCATCCATACGGGTCAGGTGTATGTCAGTAAAGTTCTAAGTATGTATATATAAAGAAGCCTAGACCACTGCGGTTTTAATGGCGTCCGTCTGTTAATTAGTGGATAGAGCTGGGCTAAGTGTTTGGTAGGCGTGTCTTAATTTTTGTGTGATATGTGTAGTCCCAGGCTAGTCTTGTATCAAGCTGTAAATCAAGATATTTTAGAGTTTCGTCCATTATCTTCCATTGTATTCCAGTGTTACAGTAATGCAAAGAAAAACCAAATATAAAATGGAAAATCAATTTATTCAAAAAACATGAATTCCAGCTGTGATTTCGCCCGAAATTTGCTTATCAATTTCCTGGATTCCTTATGATTACCAAACTAAACATCAAGTTGAACTTATGCAATTTTGTTTCAATGTAATGCTAACATATACACACTCACATGTCATTCTCTAAAAACAATTGTTTGTTTCAACAGCATCAACACACACATATTCTGAAATCTGGAAATCGGATAATCACGATGCTTAATTTCCTTTCACAGTGTTTTGTTCTCTATTTTATTGATATTTAAAACTGCAAAAAAATACACTACAACAAGTAAATATGTTAAATTATTTAGAGTTATTCTATTAGCTGGTCATGGGACCATCTTCTCTTCAGCCGCCTGCGTGGATTGTCGGGAATAGAGTTTGAAGAAAGCAATTGGAATACACTTAATAGTAAAAGCTCAAAACTGAAAGAGGTTATTGCGTGACGAGAGCATGAAAACATGTCAACAGTCAGCAAACAGATTGTAACCTTTTCAGGGTACTTTATCAGAATTACTTGATGTATAATGCTATCAATCTTAGATAGTTAGGCAACAATTAGGATGCCATATCCGTAACAACTTTAACCTAATACACACGAGACTTAAAGAGAAAATAATTTATAGAGTTGGTGTAAAAATAATGACGGTTTCGGACCGGGAATTTGAAAACGTTTTAATTAAGCTCAAACATAACTTTTTTTAATCAAAGTAGTAACCATTATAATCAATACATTTTCCCCAAAAAGTTAAGCCTAAATTCATGTTTCTTGATTCGATGAAGAATCTCCGGAAGCATTTTCTGTTGGTTGTGGAAGTGTTTTTCGCTGTTAAATAGTTTTCGTGGTGCTTGAAGAAGTAGTAGTCGTTTGGAGAGATATCAGGTGATGAGGCAAAATTTCGTAGCCCAATTCGTTCATCTTTTGTAGTGTTGATTGTCTGACGTGCATTTGAGCGTTGTCATGGAGAAGAATTGGGCTCTTTTGTCTTGACCAAAGCCCGCTGTAGGCGTTGTAGTTTTCGATGCATTCTTATCGATTTGTTGATCATACTTCTCAGATTTTCACGGGCTTCAAAAAAGCTACGATGAAGATTAGAGTGGCAGCAGATCAGCAAGCAATGACCATCACTTTCTTATTTGATGGCAGTTTGGCTTTAAGAAGTGCATTGGAATTTCCTTTGTTTGGAGTTCGCTTGTTGCCTAGAATAAGGAGACGGCGACACTTCATAAAGACAGAATTTTTTTATTTTCGAACAGCTCATGAGAATCAATTTATTGTATTTTCTCACCTTCCCGGAATTTACTTCAAATTCTGAACGGTTTAGAATGATTGTAGCTAAGTTCTTCGGCATCTTCTTGAAGTAATTTTAAGAGGATAATCTTCGATATTCTCAATCGGTTACTGTACGATCGCTGCGCTCCTCATCTTTAAGGCTTTCGCCTCCTTTGCAAATCTCTTGAACAACTACTGCATAATTTTATGTTTCCCTCTACAGTTCTCGCATAGTATTACAGAATAAAATAAATAAAAGTAATATAATAATGTCTATAATAATTTATAAAATATATAAATACACATTAAAAGAATTTATAACATAACTACATTTATGTATTTACTAATGTATTCCAATACAAAGAGTGAATTTCAGCAATGCAAAATACGACATTACTTTTGTATTAACACAATATTTCTAATTAAATGATAATAGATAAACCAGAACTAAACTCCTGCTCAATTTTTTCAATTTACCATTAATGTAGCTATTAGTTGAATAGATAAATAATTCATTATTGACCCAATATATACTACTAAATGATTGCAAATTTCACAGTAATCTCTTTGGAAGTTTTCAGTTGCAAAGCGTTCAGAATTAGTAAACTGTTGTTATTATTTTAATGTAATTTTTGTTGGTTTTGTTTCTCCAAATTAAGGAACATTATTGCCAAATATTTTTAGATAAGTATTGAATGAATTAAACAATAACTAGATAGTAATGTTAGAATTATTTCATTATTTATTTTTTTTAATTTTAATTACTTTTTTTTGAAATAAAATAGCATTAGATTGTAATAAATGAATTAAAAAAAAAAAAAAAATGATAAGTAATGACCTGTTAGTTTGCGTGTGTTGGTGCTGTAATTTGAGTGTATTTGGTAACTGGGTGGTTGTGTTTGTGTGTGTGTATGTAAAGTGTGTGTGCGTGTGTGAGAGAGAGAGTGGGAATGAGAGAGAATTTTGGAGGGAGCGAGAGAGTGTTTCTATATGTATGTGTGTGTGTGTGTGTGTAGAAGGCAACAGGGGAATCGGAATGTATGTCAACTAGTGGAGTTCGATCAACTTGCCGGATCGTTGTGGAGGGAATGCGCAGACTCGTTACAGTCTATATAAAAGCTTGCTACCAACGTATTTAGCTCACAGCCGGTTCTACGTGAGCTTGGTTAGTAAAAGGAGAGTTTTCTTTCTTTTTTTTTCCACTTTTTTTTTTCAAATTTGATTCAAGGTTATATTTTTTTTAATCACATGGAAATGTAACAAACATTTATTGTTTATTGAATTTGGGTATCAGTTCTTTAAAAAGTTGGCGAGAATTTAGCAAATTACCCAATCAGCCCGACTGAAATTATTGAATCAGCATTATGTTCCTCAGATTTAAGCGGTTTATCGGATCCTCATAATCATTACTTGGCTAAAAAAAAAATGCATGAATTCATATTGTCAATGCCTAATATAAATGATAAAAATAAGAAACCTGTAATTACTTTATTTCTTGTTATTTATACAAACAATAGAAATGGAACATTTGATAAAATGAATAAGCTGAAAAGTGAATTTTTAGAATTGGCAAAATATAGCATTCACCTACTTGCTCTCTCCCTATTGTATCATACATTCCAAGCGGCCATAAATAACGATTACATTGGACACTACGCTGACAAGGAGCGTTAACAAGGTAATCAAACACAAAACACTGTACCGACAAGTACTCACAAAACGCTAACGCTTGGTAACATAATAGACGATCTAAACTGGCAGCAAACCATAATATATGGATGTACAACGGATTAAAGTGATCAGGATTTATTGGATTCAGACACAATCAAAACCCCTTCAAATATCCTGAATTCTACCATATGCCGTGATTTTAACATTAAAAAATTTTTCATCTCTTAACTACAACTCCATGTATGGAATTATCCATAGTTCCCCTAAAACTTTTTGGATAGTTATTGTCCCCAAGACTAGCTGCTGATCCTTGAGAATCATTGGTACCAGGAATTTATTAAGCTTTACATCTTTTTGTGGAAAAAGAAATTACTTCGTGTTTTTAGAATAGATTCTGTGGGGTTTCGATATCAAGCTTACACCAGCGCGACCCCTATGGAACCCCCACAAGTTAATGTATCCACTCCCAGTCCTGTAGGTTTAATTAGACTTAAGAGACAGAGACTCCTGGGTGAAACTTGCAGGCGTCAGTTTCTCCTCTCTAAAGAGGGTCCTTCACAATTACACAGTACGTGCAAAGTTGTTTCTTCTTCTTCCTGACAAAACCTACACAGGCTATCCGTTGTCTGGCCCATGCGTCCTCCAGAGTATCTAGCGGCTTTAAGTGAACAAACAAAAGATGTAGTGCAATATTTGCATTCCTTTATGCACTACATTTCTATATACTCCACAGTTACTAAACTAAATCAAGAGTTTATACTTTAAGGCACCTTAAGGCTTGAAATTATAAAAAATAATCTCCAATAAAATTAAAAATGATCATAATGAGAATGATGAATATGACGGGCCGTTTTCTCATTTTATAATTGATAGACTCTATTTTTGTCATCACCATTTCCGAGATTAGTTATAGGCAATACACGTACACTATAAATGCTTATTGTACCTAACACGAGCCTACAATGATTTGTAGCTCTGGAAAATCCAGAAGCCCAAAATGAAATATAGAAAAATGTTGTATATTCGGATTTGGTGAGCAGGACATGTAACTGAAAATTTCTCAGTTCGAAACCAGATATAACTGTTAAATTAAAAAAAAGGAGAATGGATAAAAAAGGGACTGGATAATGGGTGTGTGACCTGGAAATGGAAACGGAAAGAATTAAAGGAATAAGCTGGTTTAAATATTTAGGATCGGTGTTGGATAGTAAGGGAGGATTGGAGACGGAAAGAAGAAGATGACAAAGAAATGGAGAAACGAAGAAAGCAACAAGAATGTTACGTTCAGTTTTGTGGAATTCAGCTCACTCCAAAGGAACTAAAAAAAAAAAAATCAATTATTCATTGATTGAGAGTAACTCGTTCACAACGGCGCCAAACTTGGACGACCTCCCAGAAAGCGACAAAAGATAAGGATGGTAGAAATTGAGTTCTGGTGAAGATCCAAGAGAAAAACCAGATTGGATAAAGTAAGCAATGAGGAAATAAGAAAAGTTATGGGTATAAAAGAGGAGCAACCAGGCAAATGTTAAAAGATTAAAATGGTACGGTGACGTAAAAAGAATGAGCCAGAGGAGATGGCCCAAGAAAGTGTTGGAGTGGGTGCCACAGGAACGAAGGAAGAGAGGTCGCCTGAGGCAGCAGTGGAGAATTGATTTGGAGGCGGAAATAGCAGGTCGAGCTTTGAGGCATGGCGAACGGGAGGATAGAGGGAAATAGAATGGCGCTTTTGACTTTTGATTGAAGACGGAGACCCTAGTGAAAATAAATAAAATAAAATATATTACATATAAAATATAAACTATATATAAGTAGAAAATAAATTGAAAATAATCGTACGAATTGAACTTAGGCCGTCAATGGCAATACAGAATAATCGGGAAGGAGTCAGTTCTATAATTAATTCTTTCATTATCTGAGTTTTTCAGATACTGAAAACACTCAGACCCAGAATTTTACATTAAAGCTTCAGTTGTTGATTGCACTCAATCTGGTCGAAACAATGATTCCCACAATACAAGCTTCAAAGAATCATAGGAGTTTTAAGAATCCATAGAATCTTAGGAGTGTATTAGTTCCGTACAATTTAATAATTAATAATAAAAACAAAATGAAAAAATTATCATTATATAAAATAGAAAAACGAACTGTACGATGATTAATAATCATGATAAAAAACATTAGGAAAGTATCTAGATGTTTTGCGGTTCAAGTTTAAGACCTTAATTGTATGTGCAAAAGCTTTTAGTTGGTGTATAGTTAGTTAGTTAGTGCAGTTGGGTGACTCACTTGCGCAGGCAGGCAGATACACAACCAACAAAAGCCCCCAAGGGCGTTTTCTCAATACAGAGGGGGCTCTGTAGTCTGTTCATAACAATCTCATTCACCATTGCAAAAACTACTCGTTACTTTCTTTTATTTTTATTACTTTAATAAAAACCAACTTTAACGCAAGATTTGCATACTTAAAGAGTACGTAAGATGCCATTTTTTAAATAAAATATTATTTATTTTCATAACTGTTTTAATTACTAAAGTTTCCATAAATATTAAGTATATATATATATATATATATTTACAGATCGCTGATAAATAATCCAATATCTATTATGTCAAATCGATAGTCTTTAAAAAAAATTCAGATATTGATCACACAAGCGCAGCGAGTGTGGTAACTCACAACAAGAGTGTAAAAATACTGTAACCACGTGTTCAATTATTAATTGTCCAATATTATTAGAACGTATAATAATGTGACAATAAAATAAAAGTAAAAGTGGCCATTACTGTTTCTCAGTAGTGTAATAAAGAAACCTTATTACTAGTAAGGTCATATAACCGGGTGATGGACAGACAGTGTTGTCTGTAACGAGTGAACACTGTCCGGGTACATTATTACTGGTAATGTAGATGTAATAGTGTGTAATAATAAACACACAATTTGATAAATTATATCATAGAAAAAAAAAACATAATAATTGATGAATGTTTTATAAAATAGTATTCAAATCGTCAGGCCTTAAAATTACAATGAATTTGTACGGCAATGGCCAGAGGAGTTTTTAAAGAAAAAGAATTGTTTGTTGCTCTACATTTCGGATACCATTGGTGCCCTTCTTCAGGTGATAAAGTATTTGAAGGTATAAAATATTTGAAGGATAGATTTTACTAAGAAAATTTATTTATCTTCTGTTCTTTTGATGTAGGCTGTGTACACTAGTATACCCATTGATGGACAATGTTGTCTGTAAGGAGAAAACACTGTCCGAAGCCCGGCAGTGCATTGGAGAAGGCTCCGGGCGCCGATGACCATAGATGTTGACGTGCCGTAAATTAAAAAACAAAACAAAAATCTAACTCTAACTAGCCCAACATCTAGCGACAATACGCGAAAACTAGATCGAAACAAATCCCAGATATAGCGGATTTGACGTTATAATAATGGAGCAAGTTTTAAAGAGAGCGATTGTTTGACTTAAATTGAAATACATTCACAGTATTGCACCTTTTTATATTTTCTTATATTCAATAAATTAAGACCCAATTTAATACGGTTCCAAAAAAAAAAAATATTAATATATACACTCAAACACGGAGTTTTCCCTCTGATAGAATGTTGAAGACTTTTGTTTTCCAGCATTCTTACAGTGTCAGGTTACCCTCTAAGGAAGATTGGTCAAGATTGGGTCCGTCTGGCATGATACCTGATAATTACTTCCGGTATTACACGGGCGGTTCCAGAATGGATGGTAGGTCTGGCGAAGCGGTCATTTGGCAGTATCTCTTGGTGAATGCACCACGGTCTCCCAGACTGAGGTTTACGCTATTCTTTGTTGTGTTTTGGATGAGATGATACGTAACACTAACTTAAAAGGTGTTTGTATCTGCTCGGACAGCTAGGCTGCGCTGAAGGCGCTGAGTTTACGTGACTTCACTTCCAGGTTGGTGTTAGAATGTACTAAAAGACTGGAAGAGCTTTCTTCTCTGAAGGATGTGCTTCTAGCCTGGGTGCCAGGTCACATGGGAATTTTTGGGAATGAAGAGGTGGATAGGTTTGCCAAATTAGGCGGCTCTCTTCCTTTCATTGGCCCCGAGCCTGCTGTTGGCGTGTCTTCTGGCAAATGTCTGTCAGGCTTCTGACAGCATTCATCCGTATGGATGAGCTCAGTTGGTTTTCGGCAGTCCAAAATGCTCATCGGGGGTCCGGACAAGGCCATTAGTGAGATTTTCACGGAGCTCTTTCAGGCATCTGGTTGGATCTCTTACTGGACATTGTGGTTTAAGGAGACACCTCTAAGTAATGGGGCTCATGCCGGATCCATTTTGTAGAGTCTGTGAGACAGAGGAGGAAACACCCATCCATCTTATGACTGATTGCTTGGGTTGTGAGGAAATTAGGTTCAGGACCTTTGGTCGGAATAGGATGTCTGTGGAAGAGCTTAGGTGTCCGATTTATTCGGGCTGCGGTGAATCTCAGAGGGATTAGATGCGGGTCTGGATTTTTGTTCTAGACCCGGTTTGTTGTTGTTTTTCTTGGGGTAGCTATATGAGCTATATGGGCCAGTGAGGCTTTGGATAGCGGAGGGTTTCGCTTCCCACAGACAAATAATATAAATTATAAAACACAGAGCTTACAAGTCATTCTTTTTATATAGAGTTCAAGAAAACATCATTATTACCAACGTTCTGCCAGCTCAATCTGTCATTTCTACTCATGCTACCCCACTTTTTTATATCAGTTCTGTAAAGTTTTTTTTTGCAATACTCGGTTAATATGTCAGTCAATATATCAGTGTTCAATCAGTGCAATTTTCTCTATTATATTCTTACTCTTTTCAACATCACAACAAAAACTCCACTACGCTGCTCACATGCCCCTCAAAATTATTCAAACACACATTTTTTGGAAAAAATTTCTAGTACACATGATAAGATTATATCTGTTTAGTAATAGGCCAAGATTTAAAAAAAATGGTTAAAAGCCCTTTACAAAAAATCCTCCCCCCCCCCCAAAGAAACCTGTCCTATAAAGTCGCACTTTCGGTTAACCGATTTTCTTCAAAATACTTGGAATTCAAACAATGTTTAAGTAAGTACTAAATATTGTATAGGTTGTTGAATGAATGAATGAATGATTTTATTTTCATATATACAGGTACATTTTACACCAAGTGTTTCAGGCCGACTGCCTATATACATATAATGGAGTTGATGAGGAGAGAAATTGGGATTGATTAATTAGTCGAGATCTGAAGACACTGTTATAATATAACTATAAGTTTACACAAACTGCACTGGACTTGTAATGATTTTTATAGAATAAAGAGTGGAAGTAGAGATATGACGCGATGCGATGTATGTGGTTGAATCTGATAGATCGATCCATGTCTGGATCTCTCACTGGCTTTTATATATAGGTTCTCCCACTCTAGCCTACTTAAGTAAGAGAGTACCAGAGAGGGCCTTTTTTCTCTCGGTCGGGCCTGGGTTCTCTCTCTTGCTGTTACATACACAAAACACTGTACAAAAGAAACTCAAATTAAAATGAATCAAATTTTACCGATTAAGGAAAAAAAATAAATAAAAAATAAACCTTAACATGAAGTTGACTCAAAGGAATGCTTCAAACACCTATGTTTGTATCTTTTATAATTCATTGTCTCTATATTATAGTCAACAATGGTATTAATGTGACTGGGTACGGTGAGTTTATATTTTTTTTTTATTACACGCACACCGTATGGGGCCGTTCCCGAGCTCTCGCTAATAATAGCCCAATGATTATACTTCATCCCCAATGATCCCGAAACAAGAATGATTCCCAAGCAAAAATATATGAGGTACAACAAGGTACCTTTCATAAATTATAATGAATTTATGCCACCATAACAAAACAAGCTAACAAACAGCATCGCATTCATACTCATTCACACAATAAATACATTCATACTTCACGCATACAAACAAAATTCCTATCCTAATTGACCTCTCCAGTACTCGATATTTCTGAGAGGCCCGCTAAAAACTCGATAACTACCCAGTTGTAAGTCATTATTCCATCAGTCATACAATAAATTACTAATATCACACACTCACGCTCCGCCTACTCTCGAAAATCTCCCCACACTGTAACCACGTCTTCGAGCCAGCCTCTCCTGCAGACATTTTTAAGAGATTTTCCAGCAACAAGGTTAGTGTATCCATTATCAATGCGAACATGATAGCCTATAGCATTCCATAATTTTGCCCGAAGATCCTCATAACGAATGCATTCAAACAAACGCTGAGTTTACAAGATTTTATAAAAAAAATTTCAGTTAATTTATAAATAGCGGTGGACATACTGGCAACGTCCAGCACGGTATGCATAATATAAACAATCGTAGTCCACCTAGGAAAAGAGCCATCAGCCTTATATCACTTATTTTGCTGATCTTTGCAGTTTATTGTAATTAGTAGCACAGGTGTTATTTAATATTTAGAAATCATTCATTTCTTTTTTTTTTAAGAAAAACATGACCTTCCAACAACTCCCAGAACTTTTCCAAAATCACAATTTTTTTGGGCAATAAGATTCAAACAAAAGTAATATATCTCTGTAAGTAGAGTTGTAAACTTAAAATTAAAGAAACTTGATGTTGTACGGAGAAAATCGCAGAAAAGTAAAAAAAAAAACTGTTCAGTAAAGCCATAGATTCGGTCAGCTGATTTTCTTCAAATTCGTAATTTTGGTAATATATTTTTAATTGTAATTAATATTATATGTGGACGATAGTATCGTATAATATAAGGAAATGTCACTTTAGAGTAAAGTCTAAAGTCTATTAAATTTTGCTAGTCAAATTTTTTATCATTCGTTTTCCCGGATATTAATTGTTTGGAAATAATATTATTTTTAATGAAATGTTTATACAATAATGGCCATAGGAGTTTTAAAGAAAAAAAACTTTCTTTGTTGCTCTATGTTTCGGATACCATTGGTGTCTTTCTTCAGGAGCTCTGCAAAATTTATTAGAGAAAAGGTAGACCAGACCTAAAACAGCGTATAGTAACACAGGGCAAATGAGAATGAATGTATTTATAAGGATGAATGTACTCACAGGATAAATGTAAATAATACACTTATCAGAATATAGATGATAAGAATGATATGTCTGACTGTACTGATGATCAATTAGCTTTTGATCTGCCAAATTAATCAAGCAAAATTAAAAGTGATAAAAGATAGAGAAATTAAGAGATAGATTAGCGTTGAATTGAAATGAAAAGGTTACGATTGTATCTATTTTGTTAGATTGTTTGTTTGTTTTAATATTAGAATCTTTCAATAATATATAGTGTTTCAGAGACATTTTCCGTGGTAGCCTGCTTCATTTTGTGGTCAACGACCGGTTTCGGGTGTTCGCCCATCTTCAGGATGCGTTTGTCAGACAGTGTGATAACACAGACTTGCACAGAGCAAATTCAGTTTATACACTCTTAAGTTTATATACTCGATAAAAAAAAACAATAGATTTCTTTATCTTCTTTCATTAAATAATAAAAAGGAAAGCTATAAAGTTGAAATATAAATAAAGAAAAACTGTAATTCGCAATATACTTTGGCGAACTGAAGGGGAAAAAACATGTAATCGATGATTTGCTGATAGAATTTAGTTTGAATTTAGAGTGTATAAACTGAATTTGCTATGTACAAGTCTGTGTTATCACACTGTGTGACAAACGCATCCTGAAGATGTTTCGAACGCCCGAAACCGGTCGATGACCACAAAATGAAGCAGGCTACCACGGAAAATGTCTCTGATGCTTTCCAGCTCTGCGAAACCAACCACCACAACATATATAGTGTTTAGTAAAAGGTAAAGTGTCTATTTAATATAGTTCAGATGCAAAGGACCATTGATGTTATGCACCTTTTAAAATACAAAAAAAAAACAGGGCGAATGTATAAATAATATAATAATTTTTTATTACAAATATTCAGCGACGAATGCCTGTTAAATAGAGAAAAGAAATTACAGAGAAGACCCAATGACCTAACGCTGACTGTATTGTAACGCGTCTGGTGGGTGAACGTTAGTCTAGAGTCAAGTATTAGACCAAGATACTTCACTTCCTTCTTCCAGAAATCTTCAAAAATCCAATCTTACTGAGGAAAAAAAAATGTTTCAAAAATTATTGGTATTTGTATATTTAAAAAAAACAAATAACTTGCCGCTATATTTGAACAACTGAAAAATATCACTACCAGTTTATGGCTTTTGGGCTAAATTTTCAGGTAAGATGTAGGTAGTATGATGTATCTAAAAAGTAATGTACGAATATATCAAGCTTACTACAAAGTTTTTAGTTTTTCATCATTTGCTAAATTTGTTTTTATTTTCATCCTGATAGGACGTCAAAACAGATGAAATCTTATTTTCCAACAATTACAACAATCGCTACAATGTTTCACAACAGTAAGAGAAAGTAATATAAAGTTATAAAAAACAGAACCAATACAAATCTATAAAATATCCAACAGCCAATCTATTTCTTTATTTTCTTTCATTAGATAATAAAAAGGAAAGCTATAATGTTGAAATAAATAAAGAAAAACTGTAATTCACAATATACTTTGGCGAACTTTGGAAGGGGGAAAACATGTAATCGATGATTTTGCTGATAGAATTTAGTTTGAACCCACTCATATAATGACACTGATGGAAAGATGATTGGCTGAAGAAGAGCAGTCATCAAATTGGACTATATATATAGTAGTGAGGGAGTAGGCAATGACTCACAACTTTATGACTCCCCTCTTCACCATTATATTGGTACAACCCTTGTGGATTTAGATAGGGCTTTAGGGCTTTCACACACACACACACAGTTGGGGGTATTTAATTTACCCTATATGGGGACCATAGATTTCCACTCCTACAAAACTAACACTATTCCATGTAATGTATTCAACAAAATTTTCTTTTAAATATTGATCATTGTTAGCGAATCATAATCACTTTTCGTTTTTGGTATGGCCATCCCATTAATTATTAATTTTTGTGACCCCCAATTTCAGTATATATTCAGAATCATTAGCGATTAGACTTAGACCTATAGTAAAAATATTGTGTAATGAAATAAATAAATAAATATCGATTACTTTTCAAGCCCAAAGTAAGTAAATTACATTAGAATACATGTGCAAGCTATATCTATGCATGGCAAATCTCTAGGATCAACAGTTTTCTCATTTCTATTTACTCCACTTTCTCAGCATTATATAATGTTTAGAAAATTAAATTTACAGTAAAAATTCAGTTTAAGATAAACTTATTCAAATTAGGGGAAAAAAAACAGTAAAAGAATTCGTATATGGTTCACCAAAAAGAAAAAAAATTCATGGCATGAAGAACTTGAACGACTTCTTCTTATCGTAATTTACATAGTTCTTCAACTTTCCACTTGGAAGTAGTTTCTTCAAATTTATAATTTTTACTAATATTTTAGAAATCAATCAATATTTTTTTGGAAAAAAAAAACGTGACCTTCCAACAACCCCCAGAATATCTCTAAAAATCAATTATCTTGTAAAAAAGGTTCAAACAAAAGTAATATATCTCTTATATGTAGAGTTGTAAACTAAAATTAAAGAAACTTGATGTCACTTTTATGGAGAAACTCGCAGTAAAGTAAAAATAAAAAAAAAAACTGTTCAGTAAAGCCACAGATCCGGTCAGCTGATTTTCTCCAAATTCGGAATTTCGGCAGTACTTTCTTTATTGTAATTAATAGAGAGAACACTTAATCAAAATCAAGTGGGGCTGCTCAACTAAATTGAGGTGCTCCAAAACACACAGCGTACTCATCAATCCGTAGACATAGCAAACAGCGATAATACCTAGCCATAAAAAGTTAAAATATTAGGATGTTCTAATGTCCAATGTCAAATAAAAGAACTAATACGTATAGATGACATAAAGTGCATCTAAGTCTATAAATATGCTGGGAAATAATTCCCAGGGAGTCAACTAAAATATTCTATATTAAAGGAGCTAGGTCTTTAAGGAGCCTTGTCGAAAAAGTCCAAGGTTGTCTTAGGCACCACACCTCTGGTACCAAACCACAAGCCTTGTACACCCTGACCCTGAACTGATCCTTAAATTCCTCCTTATAAAAGGGAATACATTTTTCTTAAATGGCCCTTTTCTCCTCATCTATTTTCTCGCCCTGTTTCAGATCTTCACTCTCAAAACGAATGGTCGGATCCAAAATATACGCTACATTGCTGGCATTGTCAAATGGCTATAATATCAGCGTATCTTGTAGATCCATCTGTATCTACAGTGTATACTTCTTCGAGAATCACATAACCGTTTTTTTTTTTTTCATAATTTCCATCAAGGCGTGCTTTACCACCATAGGGTGGCGTCTAGTTACAAGAAGCATGTTGTCAGGGCAATTACCAAGCACATGCGCTGGTGTTGTTTCAGGATCTCTGCCGCATCTGCACGAAGTGGGGCATAGTTTATGTTCAGCTTAACAGCATTACCCCATTCTGAACATGATAAGATTTTCTTGTCATACACAAACTGATTTAATATCGGGCTGTTCTTAAGACGATATAAGGAAATGTCACTTTAGAGTAAAGTCTAACTTCACCTCGCACCCCAAAATAAAGTCCCTAAATTAAATTTTCCTATTAATAATAATTGTTTATTATTTGTTTTAATTGTTTGAAAACAAGATTATTTCTAATAAGATGTTTATACGGTGAAGGCCTAAGAAGTTTTAAAGAAAAAAAAAATTCTTTACGTTGCTTTACGTTTCAGATATCATTGGAGTCCTTCTTCAGGAGCTCTGCAAAATTTATTCGAGAAAACGTATAGTATTGTAGTTAATTAAATGAAAGTTAAATTATGCAAAAGAGAAAATAAAAAAGATTACGATACCTTTAGGGTACAAAAGGAGTGTACGTTGCAAACGTTGAAATTGAAATGAAGAGAGAATATTTTTAAAATTAAAACAAAACAAAAAAAACTGTTTAAAGGTGGGAGGGATAAGAAAAATCTATATAGTCAAGCGCGGTCAAATTTTAAATTTGAAAGAACATTCAAGGCCTGACGAAAATTTGAAAACCAAATTTATTTTTAATTTTTTTTAAACAAATGTCATTTGATAACACTCCTTTTTTTCAGACTGAACCACATCACTTTTTTTTAAAAAAAATACGAGTTAATTCCACCGACTACTCTTTGACGTGTACATGGGAAAGATGTACAGGGATTTGGGGCCTAATTAAGTTCATGAATATTTTGGTGAAATTTGTGGGTTTTGAAGTGCTGCATACAGTAGAATTGTTGAACGGTAGTTATTTTCAGAAAACACTAATATCAGATAGTTTTCCTTTTCAAATACTAAAAATAAATACACTTTCCCTCAATATATCTATTAATAAATTGACAATGCAGTTTGCAACGTATAGTTAGATTAGTTATTTCACCATCAGTGTAGGGGATTTATGAGCGATTTTGTTTAGGAGAAGTTGACAAATCCCCCCCCCCCCCAAATATGTTATAACTCCACACTGATCTGAGAGAAATTTGAACCATAGTTTATATGAACATTTTTATTGCAATTGAGATGTATAATCCGCTACCTATCGGAGTAGCGGCCATCATATCGCAAAACATGGCCTAGTTGCCAGGCAGAAATCATGTTTGTTTTGTACAATAACCTTTCTTTTATTAAAAAAAAAATAAAATAAAAAGACTTTACATATTTACACAAAAAAAAACACATCATTCACTTTTATTTATTTATATTTTATTTCGTAAAAAATTATTTCGATATAAATTATTATTATTTTGGAAGTACTAACGATAAGCTCTCTGGTTTAATGTACCAACTGAACACTGTACAGATCCATCGACTACATATTAATAATGTTTTTGCGAACATTGTGATTCCCACTCCTCCAAATAGCGGGGTAGTAAGTTTCCCAGCTTACGATCTGTGATAGTAGGATATAGCCTTGTGGTTCTAGGGGTTAATAAAGTTTCTAAGTAATTTTGTAAACTTATATGATAAGTGCATTACAATGTTTTTGTTTTTAATTTAAGGCGCGTCAACATGTATGGTCATTGGCGCCCCTAGCATTCTCAGTGCACTGCCGGCCTGTGTTCTCTTGCTACAGACAACACTGTCCATCACAGAACAGTGAGCTGCAGAGACTCCTAAGACAAAAATCTAAGAGCAGCCAGCTGGACTCGAACCCGAGACCTCCGCGTGGAAGTCCAGTACGCTAACCACTTAGCTATTCTCTACCCTTATTATTATTATATAAGTGATGGAGCAGATTAAGAAGTGTAACGTTGCATTAGCCTAACGTTAAGCTTACAAAACAAAAAAATAACTAAAAGTAATAGGCCTACATATATATAATTAACAAATCAAGTTTGATTAAAATAATGTGAGTTGTTTTGGAAAGTAATCATGAATGACATGGTGATAACTTGATAACTAAACGGAATTCCAGTTTTAAGCAAACCTACGTATTTTGGTGCTTGAATTATTTCGTTCACTTACTCTGTCTGTATTTCTATATCTCTCTTCACACACACACACACACACACAAAATAAAAAATTAACACACTGAAAATTAACACAATGAAAATTAAGGCTCCTAGAAAAAAAAAATTAAGTGTAGCATCAGACTTGAACCCGGGTCTTCCGCATGGGAGTCAAATGCGCTAACCACTGAGCTAATCCCTTCCCTGCATTACAATTAATTGAAATTTTTTTTAAATATTTTACTTTCCACATACGAAACTAAAAAGACTGGAACTTAACAAATGGAATAAGATACTACTCAGTCTAATAGGAAGACGATTGAAACTACCTCTCGAGTACAAACGACTAATATACAACTATATTCTCAAACCGATGTGGACTTAGGGACTTGAACTGTGGGATTCAACCAAGCGCTCAAATTCTCACAAAAATTTAGTCTTTTCAGTCAAAAATACTCCGTCAGTTAACAGATGCTCTATTCTATGTCTGTAACTCTTCCATCCACAACGATCTCAAAATCCCATATGTATCTGAAGCTGTCAAAACTAAATATAAAAAATTCTATGACTCTATTACTCTGTAACTCTAATCCTCTTGTTCAAAATCTCGCCTCCACATCTATACCAGATATTCCAGCTCGTCGACTGAGCTGCTGTTGGCGCCGTGATCACCTCCAGCAATAGGAAGCAACTCCTGCGAGAGTGTTACCGCTGGGTACTTCTCTCCTCCAGCTAATCACGTCATTCATCATCACACATCACCATATTCACTTATTATATTTATTTAGGTAAATTGTGAATTCCAAATAAATAAATAACAATTTTTTTTACTTTTATTTATATCTTTTATTATCTAATTAAATTGTATTCATGTAAATTTTTTTGGCTAACAAGGATTCTATTGACAAAAAGTCTTTTAATTTTATTTTTTTAACAAAAAGAAAGGTTATTATACAAAACAAACATGATTTCGGCCTGGCAGCCAGGCCATATTCAAGTTGACACAGAAAGAATCAGAATAACGATGGCAGGTTACATTTTCTGATTGGTTATATCTTATATTCTAACCGCAATGAAAAACACTGTTTTATTTACATATGCATATATTCACGCACATATATACACACCAACATATGAATATATAATAACATAAATACAAACATATATTACCACAATCTTGAATATGTTATAAATACATACATAAACTATAAAGCAATCATATAATTATGTAAATTTATTACAAAAACAGAGGCATGAAACGGTGTTATTGATTAGTATTATTGTCATTATTTCAATAAGTTTGTACATATATACATGGCATTAAGATCAGCAATGTCTGTTTTAAAATTGATAGATGTGCTGTTTCTATTATTAATGTGAATCATTAATTACAATTTTCCTTTTCCAGAATTCGATTCCATTCTCAAATATTACAATATTACTGAAGTCAAATGTGTGTCCAATTTTTGCAATGAATTGATAGATGGGTAGATGTGTTGTCGAATTTTATTCTATAATTTTATCCTATACCTATAATTATAGACGCGCAGTTTGAAAAATTTATTTTATAGATAACAGAATTTAGATTTATGTAAGTACTATAATGCGCCCAATATATATGGTGTCAATACATTAAAAAAAAAAAATTGCTACCCCTAGCTGAACATATCTACAGTTTCATGATAAAAGACACAAAATCTACAAATAGCTGTCATAAAAAACATCACCATGTCAGTAAACCTGGAAAGTTTTATTCACTACCTTATATTTAGTGGAATTTCTGACAGAATATCTCATAACTTTTCGAATAATAATCAGAATATTATAACTTTATATTCTAATACACAAAAATAAAACAATTTTTAGATACCAAAAAACTAAAACGCCTATAAATCTAAATTATAATGTTATTTACAAAATAAATTGTTCAAGCTACTCATTGACATTTATTCTATCGCGGTTGTTATAAAATATTTTTAACCTGACAGTAAACCGTAACCTGCCATTTTGTTCTGATTTAGTTGTGTGTCAATTTAAAAACTGCCTAATGCTCGTTGATTTTGAATTTCTCTTTCCGCTGTAAGAACAATTAATATGAACAAGTATTTTTATTGGATGAAACTAAATTTAAGAAATGAATATGCAAATGATTTCCATTCAAGAGATACTCATTTGAGTGTTTCACTTGATCAGTATTTTATTGGAAAATGAGTGTTCCAGTTATACATGTTTCGAGGTACTCAGGGTACGAAAAAATGTGCATTTATGAACGAAATTCAAAAACGGAAAGTTGCAGAAGCTCTAATTTGATAACCCGTTTATGGCACAAAGGTCTATCAACCAGAAGACATTGCTGAATGGTTTTTCAGGAGGTAATCTCAAATATGGCTCTGATTTTCTTTAAACTTTGCATACTATCTCTAAAGCATAAATATGTCGTTACATGCTTATATGATGGCTACGCAGCTAGGACAACAAAAACTGCCGGTGCTGGTTTCTACTGTCCTCGATTGCTTGAGGGTGGAAGGACTTGCAATGAGGGTTGGAAGCTAGCCACCGTTTAATTCTAAATCTGAGGGCTACAGGAAGATTGTATTTCTTATAGATTCAAAAGCACGATTGCTCCTGACTGGCAAAATGAAATGCAAACCAGATCAAGACTTTCAACAGTGAGCTGATTCATAGGAAATTCGAAGTCTCATACCAGTGGACTCCAAACCATTGTGTATCAGTAGTAATAAATGATTGCAGATAGAATGGTCAAAGAAACGACAAATTTGCTCCAACCCACTAAATTGATCACCTACTATCAGACTATGTCACCCATCAAAAATGAATTATCCACAATAGTTGTTGAGCAGCAGGTCAACAAAATGCTTTTAATACAAACAGTGGGGGAGCCTACTGAAAAGCAAGTTCCCCTCAGATTTGTCTCCAAGTATTTTGTGGCCAATTTTCGACTTGCTATTGGCCAGGACTATTTGCAGAGTCATGTGCACAAAATATGAGTTTAGCCGTCCCCACTTTAGGCTCTGTTGAAATAATGGACTCAGACTATCTCCAGATCTGTAAAGTTCTTTGCCGTCCTGCTAGCAAAGAGCCACATCCTGGCATAGCAGAACTTCACTTTATTGGGCTGTCAGAAGAAGAACTTGCCATAATTATCAGCTGTTATAAAGAAAAGATTATATTGTGTACTACAGAAAATTCAGCTTTGCCTTCCGCTAATATTACAAGATATCCCAAATTTGATGAACAAGCTCAGTATAGAACTGTTCTACCTCCATTTACGGTACTCTTAACTATCTTAAAGCTAAGAACATACAAAATGAAACCTACCTTCTTCGGGTACCTTCCGTACTTTTCCACGTGAGAAGTAAAGTAAATTATCACCAGATAAAATATTTTCTATTATTTATGTGCCCTACGAGAGGGTAAATAACGCAGTTAAAGTTGAATCTAAAAGGAATCCACGACTGATAGCTAAATCTGACGTGGAGATTATGATTCATTCCTTATTAGAACAAAAAATTAAAAAAAAATAAATAAATAAATAAAAATCCAAACAAAGTTCTACTGTAGAATTAATTTTGATTCTGGGAAACCCTAAAAACATTCAGGAATTCCCAATAATTATTAGTTTAATCCAGATGATTAGTAGCTGTTGGTCATTTAGAACTCAAACAGGTTCCCCCAGATATATGGAATAAATATCTCTGATCCTTTCCAGCTCTGCGGAACCAACCCGACAAATATCCAGTTAATACAAAAAAGGAATTAAAGCCTAGTATCTGTTTATAGTTCTCCGTTTATGCATTAACCATCCGTATTCTATGTTGTGTAAAGTTATTCTCATTATTTTAACACAATTTGTGTATTTACTAAACTTCACAGACTTTATTTAATAAATTCCTTTTGAATCCTTTTTTTAATATGAGTATTATATATATACGTATATGTACTATTTTTATACTTGAACATGGGACTTGGAAATGCATTTCCCTCTTCAAACTTTGGCTCTGTTTTGTTATCTTATCTCATGCCTGGTAAATGCATTTATTTATTTCATCCAAATTACCCTCTGCATGAATTAATCCTCCGTACGACACCTCCTTGCCCATTATGTGAAAAATGAATTTGCCTCGAGCATTCTGAGATATTACAAAATTGATAAAGAAATCCAAAAAATTATTGCATCTTGCATTTTAATTACATTTTGTTCCGTTATATTTTTTCTTAATTCATTAGCATAGAATATTTAGAATAATTGTTTTGTAATCATCTATCTCTATAGCAAATAGGTGGGAATTCATGTTTAGCGGTCCATCTAAGAACGAAAACAATGTTTTTAGTGAATGGTCTGTGTGTGAGTGTTGTGTACAGAATATTTCAAAATCGGTTAGCGTTGGTTAGCATACTGGATTCCCACGCGGAGGACTGGGTTCAAGTCCAGCTGTGCTGGCTGCCCTTAAATTTTTTTTCTTCCTAATAGCCTTTACAGCTCACTGTCCGGTGATGGACAGTTTGTTTGTAACGAGAGAACACTGTACGGAAGCCGGCAGTGCACTGAGAAAGCTCCGGGCGCCAATACCATCGATGTTGACGCGCCTAAATTTAAAAAAAATAAAAAAACAGCTCTAATTTGATGGTCCCATTTTAGCTATCCCAGCGCACCTGGCATAAGGTTTTGACGAAGTCCATCAACCAGAAATGTGATTGGCTATTCAGACTTTGCGGTGAGTTGCTCTATTTAAATCACATTGGTCACACAACCAAACTGAATGGCTTTTTTCAGTTTTTCGCAATTTTTCTAAATCAGGTCCAAGATTTGTTGTGGTGGTTGGTTAGTTAGTTTAATCGTTATTTAATTTTTATTTAAATTTATTTTGTGTATTTTATATTCTATTTTGATTAGTTAATTGTAAAGTAAATCTCCTTCCAACAACAGAGTTTAAAGATTAGACCCCCACATGTTGTGTCCACTGTTAGAAAAATTTACCCTTTAACAACCCAAACACGTGTATTCCCACCCGTCTGGCCGTATCCCTTGACCTAGTTTAAGAGTTTAGTTTTTTAAAAATACGGTTAAGTCAGTTAGTGTGAAACTAAGTCTGCTCTGTGCAAGTCTGTGTTGTCACACTTTCAGAAAAACGCATCCTGAAGATGGGCGAACGCCCGAAACCGGTCGATGACCACAAAATGAAGCAGGCTACCATGTCTCTGATGATCAGATCCAAGATTTTGCCGCGAAAGGCACTATTATACACTGAAGGTACCATAATTTTACAGGAACTTAGAGTATTGTTTCGAGGAAAAAGTGAATTAGAGCAAAGTTAAATGAGATATATTGTACGTTTGAATTAAGATAAGTTAATTTATTTTTAAAATTGATTTGTAAAAAATATATTTTCTATTTTTTTTTATATTACTGAATAAAAATACATTTTTTTGCGCATTATATTCTCAGGTCATTAGTGCCTAATAAATATTTATTATTATTGCACTGAGGAATTCTTGTTCGAACCTTCCATTTGTTTTCGACTTTCCGAAAATTGTCGAGGTTTTGGATTAGTAAGTTTTAAACAATCTTCTTATTTTTCCATATAAATATGTTTCGGATTTCCCATCTTCAGTGACCACTCTGTCCACTAATGTCTCCATTGGCTGCATATTTCCTGAATGAGTTCATGGAACTTTTGGCATTTCAGATTTCTTATAATTACAAGATTTGAAAAGGATTACCACAACCATTATGTACACTAATCTATCTACCTTGTTGTGCCAAAACATAACTGGCTTATTGTGTCATACATAATATCCTGTCGGTTAAAAATAGTGCGATCCCAATAAACTACATTTCGGCCATCTTTTATCTTTTAATACTGGGGAAGGAAAGTAATTATAATACTTGGAGTTGTTTTTTTTTTTTTATGAGATCCAATTGTGTCTGTCCAAATAACCTCGCTGAGCAAGATTCGGGCATCCTGATATACGAAGAACAGAGTCTCAGGAAAACTGACACACATTCGGCATGACACATGGCCGGATCTCCCATATTCTTTTCAAATAAATCCTAGGTTGGGACTGCTTGTTCCTGGATGGCAGCTATAAGGTTCTCCGGCGTGTGTGTATCCCAAAAAAAGAAAAATCACTGGAGCTCAAATTTGATATTCCGTTTATGTATCTCACACAGTTTCGGACAAAAATCCATCAACTGAAAGTTGTTTTTATAATTTTGTTTTCCGCAATCTATTAAAATCGGCTCCAGCGATTTGTCTTTATAACTTGAAATGCTCACTGCCCAGATATCGGAAAACTTTTTTTTCCGCAAGATAAATGATTTTAGAGAAACCTAGAGATAGGCTTAAATTTAAAGTAAGGCCGCAAGTTATCCCATAGCAAAAATACAAAGATTACTCACAAGAAAAATCCCTTATGGAGGTTAACTACAGCAGTATATATGTTACTGGCAAAGTATGAAATTCAGGCATTCTGTAGAATGCCTAGGCATTTCATATATTACTTTGCGTGGTTTATATACATAGGCATTTCATGTAATACCATGCGTGGTTTATACTCAGATACCAGATTAATCCATGAGTGGTTTATACTCAAATACCAGATTATATTTCTTATGATAAATTTTGTGTATTTGAAAAATATTCTTTTAAATATTTCTATTATTCATTTGTTAACTTGGGGAAATTCTGTTGTATTGTTTCAGTATAATAAATCATGGTGTTCCAAATAGTGTTTCAATAGTTCTGGTACTTTAAGTAAAATAATTTAACTTTTAAATGATTACTATTAAAATATATTTTGAAATCGGGATGTAATAAAATAAATGGAGGCTCGTCCGGGATGAATTTCATACTTTACCTGAATTTCATAATTTGCCGGTATCATATATACTAAAATGTATGAACTTAATGTGTCACTAACAACCCAATCCTACATAAACCTCAATATTCCCTTCAATATAATCAAAATATTCACCCGTATAAACTGTCTGGTAGACATCAAATTAATGTAACATATAAGAATGTTGTGGTGTTTGGTTCCGCAGAGCTGGAAAGCATCAGAGACATTTTCCGTGGTAGCCTGCTTCATTTTGTGGTCATCCACCAGTTTCGGGCGTTCGCCTATCTTCAGGATGCGTTTGTCAGACAGTGTGATAAGATAACACAGACTTGCATAGAGCAAATTCAGTTTATACACTCAGTGTATCGAAATCGGTCGATGACCACAAAATGAAGCAGGCTACCACAGAAAATGTGTCTGATAATATATAAGAATTCTGCTTACTTAATTAACCCTTAGTAAATTTGCTCTGTTTGTAATTTTAACGCTTTGGATAATCACCATTACTTGTTGTTGTGTGTATCTACTAAATTTGCTCTGTGCAAATCTATGTTATCATAGTATTTAACAAAACATCCTGATGATGGATGAACGCCAGAAACTGGTCGGTGACGACAAAAAGAAGCATGTTATCACGGAAAATATCTCTGATGATCTCTATCACTTAATAGTTAGTTGTCTGTCCTATCTATTCTCCCATACGTAATCACTACATCCCTGTTCGTCAAGTCCACTACAATATTCTCACCTTTCCAATATTCTCTCTACAAACAATGAATTCCATATCCGAAACCTATTCTATTATATCATAAATTGCCTTAAAATAAGATATCGTTCTGCATAAATAATTAAACACCATATTTTCTAATAATTTTAATGATAATTTTACCTTGTTAGAGTGTCCACTATCTGAGCCTTCAAAATTGTGAAATATAAATAAATATTATATATAGATATTACGCCACTAATACAAAAAAGTAATTTCATTTTTTTTTTTTGCAGCTATCTATTTACTTATTTATTCTATTTTATTTGTAAGCAGATAGTCTTTCATTTTTCTCTGCTTCTTTCATTTTTACTTTTGCATTTTTTTATATTTGTAAATATGTAAATATGTTATAGTAATGATTGATAAAATGTAGCCTGACTCTATTCGTATGGGGAATTCTCCCAAAACAAATAAATAATAAGTTAGGCCGTTGCAAAGGTGCTGTTGTAACAGCGGGAGCTGTCAGTAAACCAGTACAATCTCGCGTCATCTTTATAATGCTGCTATATAGGCTCAAATATGCTTTAATATTTGGTTAAAATATTGCACAATTTGACAATTAAGAGCATGCGTGAATGATGATTGTAATTGCAGAATATTGTCTGTGTAATGTATCATTTTTTTGTTTTTTTTTAATTGTGCACGGGTACCAACCTAAGTCGTCTTTTGCTTCTTTTCTTTTCTAATTTTTGAGAAAGATTGTTAATCTCTAAACTTGGATTACGTTGTATTCCGGATTTTTTTAGAGCAGCTGTAATTGGAGCTAAAAATTAAAGAAAAAATAAACAAAATATAGATAAAATTTATAACAAATGCTAATAATATGAGTTAAATTGAAGAATGGAAGCACAACTTACTAGACTATAAAGTAATTTAATATACATTTTCCCATGCGTATAATTAGCAATATGATAAGTAAACATTAGGCGATGTAGAGAGAGAGCTAGCTGCTAAAGTGGAACAGTACTTTATTTATAAGGAGCGAACAACAGTGGCTGGTGGTGTAATCAACTGTAACAAGAATTAGAGGAAGTGCTTATTGTAGAGAAGTAAGGGCGGGCACCTGCTTTCAAACCACTTCCGGTGACCCCGGCCCATAGTTAGTTAACTTCTCCACCAACACCAGGCGGCGTTCCTGCTACACCACTGGCTCTCTAATACTTGTGTATTCTTTACCGCCTGTTCATACTTCTCTGCCCTATAATCAACATTTTACTTCAGCCTCTACGGTATTTTTGTATGTTCCTAATATTTTTTTTTTTTCATTTACTATTAAAAACCATACTAGCGGGCACCTTTCTATTGTTATTAACATTTATTACGCTTCATCTATTATTTAAATAAAAATGTATCATTTCCATGTCTGATTGAACTTTTAAAGCCAGCTGCTGCTACTCTTTCCAACTAAATTGTAATTGATTATCTTCCACTCCTATGCTGATGACACATGTATTATTGCTCCAAAAAATTGGAAATTGGTAGATGACCACAAAATGAAGCAGGCTACCACGGAAAATGTCTCTGATGCTTTCCAGCTCTGCGGAACCAAACACCACAACATTCTTATATGTTACTTTAATTTGATGTCTACCAGACAGTTTATACGGGTGAATAATTTGATTATATTGAAGGGAATATTGAGGTTTATGTAGGATTGGGCTGTTAGTGACACTTATATATTATCAGAGACATTTTCTGTGGTAGCCTGCTTCATTTTGTGGTCATCGACCGATTTCGATACACTGAGTGTATAACTGAATTTGCTCTATGCAAGTCTGTGTTATCACACTGTCTGACAAACGCATCCTGAAGATAGGCGAACGCCCGAAACTGATGGATGACCACAAAATGAAGCAGGCTACCACGGAAAATATCTCTGATGCTTTCCAGCTCTGCGGAACCAAACACCACAACATTCTTATATGTTACTTTAATTTGATGTCTACCAGACAGTTTATACTTGGAACACTACGTAGAAAATTGGGGCTTATCAGTGAATTTAGACAAGTCAAAAGTCATGGATGGTATTTAGGAAAAAGGGCGGGAGGCTGAAAAAATCAGATAAGTGGAAGTTTAGGGATCAATGTGTGGAAATAGTCAGTTCTTACAGATATCTAGGGGTTAGGTTGTCCCCCTTTATTGAATTTTAGTCCTCACTGGAATGATAGCGCCAGGCAAGCTCTAATTGGTCTGTATTGTATATTGTCTACTCTCATCGCTAACTCGCAGGTCCCGCTGGCAGCAAAATTTCAGGTTTTCAGAGCCGTGACGCGTTCTGTTCTCTCATACGCTACTCAGGTCTGGTGTTACAAATATGTTGAGCAGTTAGAAAAAGTGCAAAGATCTTTTATGAAAAAAATATTTAATCTTCCCAGAAATACGCCCAAATAACATGGTATATCAATGAGTCTAAATGCCTACCACTGCATTTATTTACTTTTCGTACTCACTATAATTACATTCTTAAAACTCTAGACCAACAAGATTCCCATCTTATACGAAAGTAGTTTGTAAGAAGGTTATCCGAAAGAAAATCTCTTGGTTTAATGAGTGGGCAGTCTTGGGCAGATAAAGTTGGCTGCACATTAAATTTCAGTCTTGAATCTCTGGATTCTTCGAAGGCTCAATTAATACAGTTAGAAACAGCGATTAGTTGATTAACTATGGGTCTGAATTTAGAGACAAAGCTCTTAACAGTGTTTATCACAGAGCATATTCCCAACTTGCGCTAGATGTGGACTATGTCAACAGTGGAATGGACTCTTATGATGTAGGCCTAATTATGAAGATTAGAGGAGAATTATTAAATCTAAACTACAAGCCCTATATCAAGGATAAAATCTACACTTGCTCTCTGTGTAGCCTGCAGGAGGATGAGAGTAGTTTCCATTTTCTTGGTCGATGTTTAGTATTTTGTAATATTAGAAAAACTTTACTAGGTAAAGAATTGTTGTCAGTAGCGGAAATGTTAGATTTTTTTAATTGGAGCTAATTAATCAAATTTACTAAGATGTACTAAAAAAAAGCCTTAAGTTATAGAAAATTTTTGGTGGAGAATTTTAATGTTTAATCAGGCAGTAATACAGTGTGCCATTTTTCTTTGTCCCGATTGCTTTTTAATATTTTTCATTTTTGATTTGATAAGTATTATACGATTTTTCCAATAGTGTTTTATTTTATTTTTGCTGAAATAGTGGTGTTATTTTTGCTTTTTCTCAAGAAATTATTGGGTGAACTTTTAGTTAATATTTTAAATTTGGTATTTAATTCATTGTAGAAGCTTTAATTTTGTTATTATAATTATGTTTAAGTTTCCATCTTTTGTTTTTTACATTTTAAAATATTAATTTACTTATTTCAACTTTTTGTTTTTGTTTACTTAAATACAGAACTGAGGTATTAAGGTGTAAATGATATAGTACTCCTGACAGACGGCTCTTAGCTATGTCAGTATTATGTACTTTTGTCTTTTGTTTTTTTTTTTTGTTTATTTTTGTACACTTCTTAAAATAAAAGTACTTTTCTATCTATCTATCTTATTGCTCCAAATCCCGATCCTGTTTTCGCATCCCGTGCCCTACAACCCCGTATCATCTTTCTACAAGACTGGCTTATCAAGTGGAGAATCAAGGTCAATCCCCACTAAAAGCAAATACACATCCTTCACTCTCCATCACGCTACTCACCCGCCCATCCTCCTTCATGGGACCATAATACAGACAGTCGACAAAGTCAGATATTTAGGACTTTATCTAGACAAAACAGGGGAGCATACTTGCTCCTCTGCTTTATACTATTTATACGGCTGACCTACACACTCATCCTAATACAGTTACCTTCACCTATGCCGATTCACAACAGCCATTCTCTCTCCTCACTCAGATGCCGTCATAGCTACCCGTAACTTACAAAATCACCTCCAAATCGTCGATCTCTGGCTTCGTCAATGGAAAATCGGGGTAAATCAACAAAAATCCAAATATATTGTATTTACATTAAACCGCAAAACGCTCCCTCCTATTTACCTCAATAATATTCCTATTCCTATTACGAATCAAGTGAGGATCAATCAATCTCGGACTCTATCTGGACAAAAGACTCACATGGAACCCTCATACTCGTCTAAAAACGGATAGACTGTTTTTTTTTTTTTTTTTTTTTTATCGGGGGGGGGCCAACGCACTGCGACCTCAATCAGGTCTATTGTGCTATGCCCCCTGGGTGCCACAGGCCTGCCCATAGCACCCGAACGGATGCCCAGTTGAACATCCGTTCTACAATACCTCCATCAGGTTAAGATCCCTGAGGAAACCTAATACCCTTACGGGCTCTAGAGAGGGTATGTCCCCCTCCTCCACCTGGTAGCTGCCCAGGTTCACGGATAGACTGTAAGAATAGATACAAAATGTTAAAACGATTACTCGACAAACGTTCTAAACTGACACTAGCGAATAAAAGACAACTATACAATTCGTTGCTGGCACCCATATACGGACATACGGACTGGAACTGTACGGGACTGCCACACGAACTAACCTCAACCGCATACAAACTCTCCAATCCATAATCCTTAGAACCATAGTAAATGCCCCATTTTATGTCTCCCAACCACACGATCCACTCCGACCTAAATATTCCATTTGTCTCTGATTTAGCCCAATCCAGGCTACAATAAATTCCATTCTAATCTATCCTCTCACTACAGTCCATTAATCCTCTCACTATCCTCAAGAACAATCCCTACTAACCTCTTCGAAGCCCCGTGATCATTTAATTGCCTAAAGTTGACCCCCTAGGCTGCCATACTACTCTAATAGCAATTTTCATTTTATCATTTTTGCTTGTTGCAGTTGCAAAATAAAGTAAAACAAAAAAAATCTAGACAAAAGTCTTACTTGGAATCCGCATACAAGATTGAAAGGACTTGAACTAAACAGATGTTACAAACTTCTCTCCAGACTATTTGACCGACGCTCTAAACTTTCTCTTGAAAACAAAAGTCTCATTTACAACACTATTATAAAGCCCCTCTGTGCATACGGATGCAAGGTCTGGGGTTCAACCAAGCATTCCAACTCCTATCGCATTCAATCTTTCCAATCTAAAACTGTCAGAAGAATTACCAATACCCCGTTCTATGTTTCCAACCTATCCCTTCACACTGACCTCAAAATCCCTTTTGTCCATCAGTTAATAAAAAAGCACGTTACGAAAAATTCCATGACTTCACATTCAACCATCCAAAAATCTCTTTAGTCCAAAAACTTTCTTCCCATACTATCCCACACAATCCTCCCTGGAGACTGCAACGCCACTGACCCCCGTGACCACCTAACTTCATGTTAGCATTTTCTAGTAATAAATAGGGAGTACCTCCAACGGGAGACATCTCCCAACAAGTCTTTCACGCCCTTTTTATGTCACTACCATCATATTCACTTATTATACTGACTGTATAGTTGTGAATTTCTTAATAAAATAAAAAAATGTAATTAATTACAAATCAAATGTAACCAGTTGTGATTTCCAGACTGGGATCATTAGTGACCATCAGTGAATGCTGTTATGGGTTTGCTTGCAGGTAGAAGTTAAAGAGTTGAGGATATTTTCTGTTGGTCAAGCAGCACTAAAAGCTTTGAATAAGTCATGCTGAAGCTCGAAATTAGTGGACGAATGTAGGAGAAGACATAATTGCCTTACCAGAGAAGCAGAGAGGATCTCTGGGCTTTGGGATGCGGGTTTGGAGAGCAATGAGAGAGTGGACGAGTTGGCTAAAGTGGGATCCTCACTACCGTTTTGTGGTCCCAAGCCAGTAGTAGCCGTCACCACGCAATTAACGCAACAGAGAAGTCAAACAATGGAGAAAATAGGGAACTGGAGGGATTGAGAGTCCTGGTAGCTGTATTGATTGGACACTCTTGGGATAGGCAGGACGTCTAGTCAAAATTTTTTGACGAGGGAGTTAAGGAAATGATGTACCACTATCTAGGTCAAAACAAGTCTTTCAAGCCCTTTTTATGTCACTACCATCATATTCACTTATTATACTGACCTTAGTTGTGAATTTCTTAATAAAATAAAAAATATATGTAATTGATTACAAATCAAATGCAACTAGTTGTGATTTCCAGACTGGGATCATTGGTGACCATCAGTGAATGCTGTTATGGTAGAAGAATTGCAGGGAGAAGTTAAAGAGATGAGGCTATTTTCGATGGTCAAGCTGCACTAAAAAAAGCCTTGAATAAGCCATGCTGGAGCTCAAAATTAGTGGATGAATGTAGGAGAAGACTTAATTGCCTTACCAGAGAAGCAGAGTGGAGCTCTGGATCTTGGGATGCGGGTTTGGAGGGCAATGAGAAAGCGAACAAATTCGCTAAATGGGATCCTCACTACCGTTTTGTGGTCTAGGAGCCAGCAGTAGCCGTCACCACGCAATTAACGCAACAGAGAAGTCAAACAATGGAGAAAATAGGGAACTGGAGGGATTGAGAGTCCTGGTAGCTGTATTGATTGGACACTCTTGGGATAGGCAGGACGTCTAGTCAAATTTTTTGACGAGGGAGTCAAGGAAATAATGTACCACTACGTAGGTCAAAGTCCCCCGTTTCACTAATACACTGGTTCCGTATATTTGGGAAGGCAACACTCTCAAGGGTATGCTTGGGGGAGTTGGGATATTGTTGTCAGAAGTTAGGTTGCTGGGGAAGGTTTTTAGGAATGATTTTTTTTTTTTTGTGGTGGGGGATAAGAGCCATACTGGCTTAGGCTCGGCGCCTTCGGGCACCCATTATTAATAATAATAACCAGTTGTAGGCTTCAAGGGGGCTCGTGCGAGTTCGTCTTTGTTTATTTCTTTACAAAAAAAAAAATAAATAAATAAAAAATCTAGTTTGAAACACTCACACAACTTTCTCTTTCTGCTTCTTGGATAACGATTCCTTCTAACTTGGAAATTTTACTAACTTTAACTGAGTTCTGTATTATACATATAGTTGGGAATATCTAATCTAAAAATGTGAATTAGGGGAAGTGTTCTTCCTTTCAGTTCTTCAGAACTCCTCTAAAATCTACTTATTCAGAAAAATATTGCAGACATAGGGAGAGATCTATATATGTGTAGTTTGCATCCCAAGTCGAAAGCAATTTATTGGTATCTTTAGCGAGAAAATAAAAGAAAATTGAAAAAAAAACGATCATTAAAGTCGCACTTTGGGTACTCCGATGTTCTCGGAATTGGTTATATGTTTAATATGCTTATTAAGGAAGGGAATAGCTAAGTGGTTAGCGTACTGGACTCCTATGCGGAGGACCTGGGTTCGAGTCCAGCTGTGCTACCCTTAGATTAGTGAGCCTCTACAGCTCACTGTACGGTGATGGATAGTGTTGTTTGTAACGAGAGAAAACAGTTCGTAGGCCGGCAGTGCACTGAGAAGGCTCCGGGCGCCAATGACCAGAGATGTTGACGCGCCTTAAATTAAAAAAAAATAATAATAATACACTTATTAATATCATATAGATGATAGGATTGTATAATGAATGGAAATGGCATTTTCGAGGAAAGCCTACATTATCCCTCCACCCCTCAAAAATGGATTTTCCCTAGAAAATGTAAAAAAAAAAAAATAATTCTCTAAGGCCTATTCGAGAAGAGAATAGAAATAGTTTTACAGTGGATCTGTAGCCATTGCGGCATAAAGGGAGACGAGGAAGCGGACAGACTAGCCAAGTCATCAGCGGGTATGACCTAACCGGAAAGATCCATTTCATTTGAAACGGCTAAGCGACTTCTCCGTGCAAATGTGAAAAAGAAAAAGGCAGAATTACATGAGATCAATCAGAAGGCAAACGATGGGCGATACTTCGTCATAGCGTGTTGCCAAATAATCTGCCGCGAAGCGAAGCAGTAACCTACCGTACATGACTAGCTACAAGCACATTTATATAAAATTGGGTTAGCCGATAATTCGAATAGTGTTCTCTGCGGGGCCGGGCACATGACTGGAGATCGATCACCTCTTTGAGCGCGAGGCCCTTGCACATTTAAACATCCCAACTAATGGACAAGTTCTCAGCGAGAACAAAGATATATTGGGCTACTAGACGTCGAATGGCAGAATGCCAACTATTACGCAGGGCATTGGGGGGGAAAAAAAAAAAAATTCGTACATTTATGCAGTTAGCCGTTTCAAATTTATGGAAAATGTCTGGGAGCCAGTTTCGACAAAAAATTGCAATAAAATTAATAATCAACTCTTCAATAAAGTGACACTTCCGGTTGTCCGATTTCGACCAAAAAAACTTATAACCAAATCCCCTGGTAGTAGTACTTAAAATGAACAATAAGTTTGAAGTTTTTGCGATTTTTCATTTTTGAGTTATGCTTACTCATTCTCCTCTTCCCTCCCCCAAAATATCAATTTCTAAAAAACTTTTTCTGACTCAGAGGACATCAAAACGTAACCAATAGGGAGAGGAAAAAACAAATTGTAAATTCTTCAGCCTTTTTGTTCTCCTGGAATAAATGACATTTAACTGTTTAAACATTTGACTATTTTAAATGAGAGTAATTCATAACTCCCATACGCTGACTGGGTCGGTGATGCAAGTCAGTAGTACCATAACTACTAATTCGAAATAATGGATGCAAACAAAACAATTCATCCTAATACCATTTATGTGAATGAATTGAACATTATTATGATATATGGTTGCACACATTGTACACAGTCTATGATATACGTATTAATAAATGTGCCAGATGCAAGTTCCAGGTGCTATATAATAAATCGATACAGGTGATTGTGATTAATGAATATCAATCAAAATAAACTAATCAAGTAATTAAGGATCCCTTTAGTTTTGAGATTTTGAAAATGTTTATGATCTTTCTTTTTTTTTCATTTAATAATTCAATTCACTCATGAAATGTACGTACAATTTATTACTTTGCTTTTATTGTTGGAAATGGCAAGATTACATTTTTTTTTAAATTGTCAATTTTTATAATTGTATTAATTGCTGTTAGAGAAAGTTGCGTGAGGTTCCATACCAGATTTTTACTTGCTCTTACTCCTAGTAAGAGGAAGTATTGTAATCCTGTCAAATTTTTACTTTCTCTTACTCCTAGTAAGAGGGTGTGTGTGTGTGTGTGTATGTGAACAGCATAGCTCAAAAACGAAAAATCGTAGAAAGTTCAAACTTGATATTCCGTTTAGTTATCACCTGGGATCCGACAGTGGGTCATCGTCAAAATTTCTCAACTGGAAGTACCACTTTACTAGTTTTTTTTTTTTTACGTTTTTGCGACTTTCGCAAAATTGGCTCCAAAGATTTTCTTCAAACTTAGTATTTCAACTATACATACTAACAACTACAATTTTTATTTGAAACATTTCTCCGGGAAAATTCATTTAAGGGCACTTTTGGGGGAGGGGTGGGGTTAGGTTTCCATCTAAAGTGCTATTTCAGTTTATTTAAAAAATTCTGTCATCTAAATAATGTTAATTAGAATTGAATATGTTGTTGAAATTCCGAGTTTCAAAAAAATCGGATAACCGGAAGTGCGTCTACATTACCACTTTACTAAATGTTTTTTTTTTCACTTTTTCGCGATTTTCGGAAAATGGCTCCGACGATTTTCTTGAAACTTCCTATATAAACTAAGCATACAAAGATGTACAACTTGTATTTGAAACATTTCTCTGGAAAATTCATGTATGTGCACTTTTGGAGGAGGGATGGGGTTATGTTTTTCTCAAGTGCTATCATAGCTGATTATACAATTCTATCATCCAAACAAAATTTATTAGAACTAAATAGATGGCTAAAATTCCGAGTTTCAAGAAAATTAGTAAACCGGAAGTGCGCTTTTACTGGACAGTTTTTTCAGTTTTTGACGAATCGCATTAAATTTGGTATACAAACTATAAAATTTGTCAATTATAATTTTGAGAACTGGAGTAAGAGAAAGTTGTGTGAGTGTTTCACACCAGATTTTTTTCGTCAAAGAACGTCTGATTCCATAAATTTGACAAGTTTGCAACATTTACGTCTTAGAGAAACTAAAAATATAAAAGAGTTTGTATTCAGTAAAAGAGAGAAATGTTTGAAAAGGTGGCGGCATAAAGACGAATAGTATATAGTTAGCAATGCCCTTGTAGCGTCCCCCAGAGCGAGAGAGATAGAACGTGGAGAGACGTGCGTGGTGAAGCGGGCGGTGTTAGTGAATGAAGAACTGTGTACCGCACTACTATACTTGTCGTCTTGATGAGTCATTCCAGTAACAACACAACAACCATCCTACTGCATATTGGTGCACTCGTGTGTGTGTGTGTGTGTGTGTGTGTGTGTGTGTGTATGTACACTTCTATGTGGCACACAATAGCCAAGGCTCTCTCTTACACTCACTGGAACCGTTCAATAGAGGGGAATTTAGGCTATGTTATATACGCTGTCTCAGTCACTATGCCTTTACGTCTCGCCCTTCATCCAACCACATCATCACTTCAACTTATCCCCTCTCGTTACTACTTACTAACCTACGCTCACATACAAAAGAGAACACAACCTTTTGTACTATCTAACTCAATAAATGGAATTTTTTTTTCATTTACTACTACCATTTCTAAATATGTTATACCGTGCAATACATAAAAAGTATATCCTAATACATAAAAGCTTACATGTTTATAGTGACTGATAAACGGTATAACTGTATACCATTAAAGAGAATGAAATATGAAATATAAATTTCTGACGTTTATTTAATTAGTAGGTATCAGAAAAAGTTCTTGCTTTCTTTTACTGCTGTAAGAGTTCTCCTGAGCACGAATATGGTTTTAGTTAAGGTTTTATTCTCTCTCTGTTGTGTGTGTACTTGTGGGGTTTTGTATAATGAGAGTATGGAGTGGCCAGCATAACTCAGAAATGGAAATCCCTATATTTTGTTCAGATCCTATCATAAGATACCATAATAAAGTTTTGATCTATCAGTTTTTTTGCACCTTTCTTTTAAAGGCTCCAACAATTTCCTTATAATTTGTATATGCATTACATAGCTGCATTGTCTTGTCAATATTATTTGAACATTTTTCTGGGAAAATTCATTTTATGAAGGTTGTGAGGGTTCATAATGGCGAGAAGTTCTCAAAATGTGTTGTGAAAATTCCGGGTTCGAAATGCAACTTTGTTGTTTTATTTTCAGTTTTCGATTCCCCTCCCCTCCAAAACACAGAGTTTCTGCGGTTGGTTCTGCAAAGCTGGGAAAGCATCAGAGATATTTTCCGTGATCGGCTGGTTCTTTTTCGGTCTTTTCTGTGCAAGTGTATGTTATCACACTGTTTTTGGCAAAACATCCTGATGAAACCACCGGTCGATGGCCACAAAAAGAAACAGGTTATCACCGAAAATATCTCTAATACTTAGGATTTCTTTAAAGCTGGGATACTAACTATAAATAAATAGGGTACCCGAATACGCTAGAATAGAGAGCAATGAATGAGAAGTGCGGACGAGTTGGCCAAATTATGATCCTCATTGTGTGTGCCTAAGCATGATGATTTGTGTGTCGCCAAGCAATTTTGCGACTGAGAAAGCAAACTCTAGGAGGAAAAGAGAATTGGAGGGTCATGTAGGTTATGTAGCGGATGCTGAAGTACCGTATCATCGTAGGATACGATTGAGTGAGAGTCCTGGTAGTTATACTAACTGGATAGTATACTAGGTTATATTGGTTCCGCATATTTGTAAGGCAACTCTCTCAAGAGAATACTTAGGGGGAGTTACAAATGAAAGGATAAATTAAATATTGTAGCCACACAGGGTAGATTATTGGTTGATGCCTCCTAGAGAAACTAGTCTTTTTTTTATGGAAGGATAAAAACCATTTCGGCTTAGGTTCCACATCTTTTAGCTCCCAGCAATAATAAAATAAACAAAAATATTAAGGTGTCTATAAAAAAAAATGGTAATCAAATTTTGTATTACTATTTACGAATTTGACTTCTGTTGAAGTTTTGACTGACTGTAAGCCATCTTTCTGCCAGCTCTTGGGTCCCTCCTTCATACTATTTCTTAGATATGTAATCAAAAAAAACTCCTGCACTCCACTTTCAATTTTGGTGAAGTTATTTAATTTTCTGCCACAAAGGTATGTGTGCCAAGAACGGAAACAAATAGTAGTCGGATAATAGAGCTAGGTCTAGACTGTAGGATGGATGTAAAAGAAGTTTATGGCCATCAAGTACTTCCATTTTTTCTTTAGTCTGACGGTGTAGGTGTGGTGCCGAGTATTTTCTTGCTGGAAAAAACTTGTTTACAATTGAACAAAAATTATTGGGTAACTCTGGGCCAATTTTTTAGGATATTCTATGCAGTTGCTGGCAGTAGAGGTTGGGATTCATGGAAAGTCCACCGGAAACGGAAATCATGATAAATTACTCCTTCATAGTTCCAGAAAATCACATTGACTTTTACTCAATTTGCTGTTTTTTTTATTTTTATTTATTTATTTATTTTTTTATTTATTATTATCTACATCATCATTTACATAATAAGTGCAATACAACTCACTTTTACAAATATATATAAGTACATATTAAGAAAGAAAATATATATATATGTGGGTACAAATTAACTAAATTGAAATATTATATAATTGAATTAAAGTCTGTTGATTTAATAAATATATGAACGATTTTAAGGCGTTTTTCCATCACTAGCTCACTTTCTTTAGGCGGCCACTTATTACCTATATATTATATGAGTACAAATTAACTAAATTGAAATAATATATAATTGAATTAAAGTCTATTGATTTAATAAATATATGAACGATTTTAAGGCGTTTTTCCATCACTAGCTCACTTTCTTTAGGCGGCCACTTATTACCTATATATTATATGAGTACAAATTAACTAAATTGAAATAATATATAATTAAATTAAAGTCTATTGATTTAATAAATATATGAACGATTTTAAGGCGTTTTTCCATCACTAGTTCACTTTCTTTAGGTGGCCACTTATTACCTATATATTATATGGGTACAAATTAACTAAATTGAAATATTATATAATTGAATTAAAGTCTATTGATTTAATAAATATATGAACGATTTTAAGGCGCTTTTCCATCACTAGCTCACTTTCTTTAGGCGGCCACTTATTACTAGATAATACGTATTGTCTGATCCATTTTCCTCTTTATTGTGCTTTCAGTGGACACTCAAATATTAATTGATATATATCCTTGAACTGGCTGGCAAGTGCATTAATTTTAAACCTATATAGATAACTATTGTTTGGGCCATGTACTGTTAATAATATATGTGTTAGAGATGCAGGTGGAATTAATTATTTTGATGCAGTAACCTATCGTTTATTTTGGGAAAGAACCTTTTTTTGTATGATTGCCTTTACACCTTTTGTTGCCAGATACATTCCTATTCTTCTATTCTTTGTAGGTATTATTTATATTTTATTGCCGATTTTGGCCTTTTCATTAAATGCCAGTGGATAACCTTTCTTCTCTGAAAGCCTCCATTGCCAATCTATCCGCCTCTTCGTTTCCTTCAATTCCTAAATATGCCTTTACCTAGCTGAATAGCATTGTTTGTATTCATGCTAATTTTTTTTTTTGTATAAGTTCATGTCAGATGGATTTTTTTAAGAGTTCATGCGACACTACTCTACGTCTCCTTTTTATTTTCTTTCCCATAGAATGGAGATGACGTCTAATGGTGTTTGCTGTGAGGTCTACAACAAGTGCACTAGTACTTGTGGTTGGATTTGACTCGACACGTTCCTGTAAAGTCTCATCAACGTCTAATGATGGCCGCCCTGAACCTGTCTTTCTTTCTAAGCAAGTATCATCATTATTAAATTTTTGAACAGCGTCGGACAGTACGCTGGTTAACGACGTCTTCCCCTTCCATTTCACATAGAGCACACATAGCTTCAATAGTTGTCCACTGTTTTTTCTTTTTTCGGTAGTGACATGAAATTGCTAATACATCGTAAGATACAGTCCTGGTTTTCTAAAAAAAAAGCTAACAAATGAACTGACTCTCTACAGAGTGTAATGATTAATATAATATCGTTTATGTGAACATCAGATGTATGTGGATGGGTTTTAAAATCCCTGGAACTTGTTTAGTTCGAAAAACAGTATTTTTTTTTATATGCCCTCATTAATACGTGGAGAATTAGAGTTACAATGGGGGGGGGGCTCAAACCCAGGCACTGCAGCCTACCCATTGAGGCTTATTGGGCCAACCCCACAATACCTAGTAGAG